>OX596011.1:36424794-36669261 GCA_951394025.1 Heteromyza rotundicornis | reverse complement strand
GGCTTCACTCTTTTTTTTTTTCTTTTTTTTCTTTTGAAACCAATGAAAAAAATTAAACTTATTTACCTATAAAAACAAATCTGCACATTTATTTAAAAAAAAATTTGAGTTTATCAATAAAAATCAAGCTTATAAGCTTAACATTTTCACGCGCTGAAAAATCTGAACTTTGATATCTATTTTCTTTTAAAATTTAATAATTTTTATGGTTGGAAGTGTCCAATATTATAAAAAGTACTTAAAAAAATACGAATTTAATAAAAAAAAAGTTTGTTTACTAATGTTATTTAAAAAAAAACTTGAAAACTATTCTTGGGACACATATGTCCCTGTTAAGGAAACGGCATTTGGAGCATAATCGTGCAAAGAAAAGTGAGGTGGACCTCAATATCGTACTCCGGCGCTGGGTGATATACTGGAAGAGCTGGAGGCTGATCGTTTTGAGGAGGTTTTCAAAATGATTAGGACTCCTTCCGCGGAGGATGAGAATGCAGACAATGAAAAGGATCTGACCGCCGTCAACACGCGAGATGACATGCAAAGATGTGCTGAGGAATTCCAAAAAGATATCGAAGAGAAGTTTGGCAAGTGCAGTTTCTGATTCAATTGAACGGAGCGCAACATTTTAGTCCTCAACATGTGCTTGAGAATAATTAAAGTTGGATTTTTCCATTTTACTTTGATTTAATTGAAATTTATCTAATTTCAGTGATGATTGCCCCTCGGCAGCGAGACGGTCTCGTACCAGTAAGGCACCAAGTGCTATGGACATGGCTGACAGTGGGTCCATCCTTGCAGCGTATATGTGGCAATTTCGAATGTACTACGCATATTCTTCATGACACTGAACTTTTGGGATGCAATAAAACTCTCTTTCGCGCAGGTGCATTCGGGCATACGCCTCCGACAAGGGGACGGTCCAGGCAGGAGTTCAAATTTCAAATAACATTACCCAACAAAAGGACAAAGTATTTGTATATATTTTTGGATGCTGAGCACAATGAATTTTGAGAAATGGGAGATGAAAAATTTCCAAAGTGCTAACTGTATTCTGTAATTGTTAGAAATTTTTAGTTAATTTGAAACAGTAAAGTTTACAAAAAATTGAAATTTATGAAACTATCTCAGAAATGTTTTTTTGAATTGTTTTTTAAGAGGATTGAGTTCTAGTGAGTGTAAGCATTGGGTTTTTTTTAACTGCACTAGGATGCGGTTGTTTCAAAGACACAAAATCACAACCCCTGACCTGATCGGAAGATCACCACCTGTGTGCCACACATGACGTGTGGCAATCCCACAGCTGCCCAGCCAAACCAATGAACATGACAAGAACTTCTTTTTGTAACTACCCTACGGACCCTTTTCATAAGTCTTGAAATGGCGCAACTAGAATTGGCATTTCATGACGTATTCTCTCATTATAAATAATTTGATGTCTGCAAATATGATGCAAAATGTAATTAATAAAACTAAATTTATTTACACCAATATTAATCCCCCAATATTATCAATCACTTTTGCAATGGAGTGTAGAATTATGTACTCAGCTTATTGAAAAATTACCGATGAAGAAAACTATATAAAAATATAAAATATTACTTGAAGTTATAACTTTTTATTTATATAAACATACCAGTTTTGCATTTTTCGCTGTTTGGCGCGTGAAATCTGAAAATTATGTGAAATTAGTGGTAAACACGAAAACAGAATCAAAACAAAATAAAAAATCTGGTCGGGAGTTGTAAAAACAGCTGAGCTCTGGTGTTGAGTTTCTGCCAACAGCTGAGCTCTGGTGGTGAAAAAATTTCGTAATTTTGAAGCATACCAATTAAGAAATTCCATTTTTTCACGCACACCAGTAAACAAATTTGCTGTCACTTCACTCCTATTCCTTCTCGCTCAAGCAGAGTGTCGCCTCTGTATACTCTGTGATGTTGGTGTGATCGATTTTTTATAGTTATTGATGTATATTTCAAGATGCAACACTGTATTATCTTATTATCTTTCATTCGCTATTTTCTACTTACATCATACATTCTTTATTCTTTATTCTGACATTTACTTCACCACTGAATTTTGTTAAAACATTTTTGAAATAAATCAGTCGAGTCTCGACCGTGGTAAAAATCAAATCTCTGCTTAAAGACTTTTAACTGGCGACGAGGATAAAACGAACAATTGGAATGGCGACCGAGGAATTTTGTAAATTGATGCTCCAGCAGCAGCAAGAATTTTCGCGAAAGATGATAGCGGAACAGCAAGCGTGGATGAAAACGGTTTTGGAAAACTAAAACGATGCATCAGGCGATCGTGGTGCAATGGTGCCATCATTCCACACATTTAATGGAGAACTCCAAAACTGGGATTCTTATTTGGAACAGTTGAATCAGAACTTTTCAGCCTATTCGGTGCAAGCTCGCGAAAAGAAAAAAATCGTTTTTTTTGTCGTGGGTTGGTGCAGATATGTTTGAGTTGCTAAAAAAAAGTATTTGGTAGTAGCGGTTTACAACAACAAAACTACGTGGATCTAACGGGAAAGTTGTCTGAGCACTTCAGAAAAGAATTTCATGTGGTAGCGGCACGGTACAGTGTGCGGCGTAGATTCATGCCAAAGCTAATATGTTGACAAGATGATCCGTGCTATGCTGATTCTACATACACCGCACGAATCAGTGCGCTCTGCTCCACATTTCTCTTCTAGTCAACTCTCTTCGAATTCGCGTAAATCAAATATGCCGGTCGGGTACAAATCGGGTACATTGTCTCGTGACAATTGTGAATTCAGAAGCGCCGTTTGTTTGAAATGTGGTAGTACTGGACACATTGAAGCTGAGAGTTTATCTAAAAATTCTAATAACTTTCGAAAGAATCGATTCCCTCAAAATTACAATTTAAAGCAAAAAATAAATAATTACGATCATCAAAATAATTATGTTGATGTAGACGAGGACACTGATGCTGTTGAAAAAATTTTCAACATTACGGTTTAGACATTATGGTTTTAAAATACAACAGGTCTGTGCGGTGGTGGACACTAAACTTTGCGAAGCTCAATCGCTTTTTTAAAAATATAAACAATTATTCGGGCACGGTACAAAATTTCACGGCCAGTATTCATCTAAAGGCTGACGCTGTACCAAAATTCTTCAAAAGCAGGCCTATACCATTCGCTGTCATGCAGAAATTTAAAATAGAAGCTGAGAGATTAATGGAAGCAGGGATTTGGAAGCCGATCCAGTGAGTGGGAATTTGTGGAGACTTCAAGATAATTATAAACAAACAAATTGATATTGAACGGTACCCCTTACCAACACGCGAAAACCTGCTGCATCTAATTCGATATGGGCAACAATTTTCCAAAATCGATCTCGAAGATGCTTATTTACAAATGGAACTAGATGAAGAGGCTAGTAGTTGTGAATACACCGTACGGGTTGTTTCAATATCAGCGTTTACCCTACGGAATAGCCAGTGCACCTGCCATTTTCCAAAAAATTCTCGAGCATGGTATCGAGGGGTGTGGTAGTTATCTAGATGACATAATAATCACGGCGCCTACTGTTGAGGCGCATCTTAACAAAGTGCTATCGGTCCTTCAGGCCAGCGGGATTAAATGCAAAAGGGAAAAATGTGTTTTCCTGCATAACGAAATTTTACCGGAAGAATCGGGAGTTAAAGCAGTACGACTACTTCGCCGCCCAGAAAACGTCAAAGATGTTGCAGCCTTCATCGGAAAAGTAAATTATTATCATCAATTTATTCCGAATTTTTCACAGCTTGCTTCCCCGATAAACCAACTACGCCGAAAAAATGTTTGTGTGAGGCCAACCACAGCAGCACGCATTCGCAGCGTTGAAAGACCACATCATCAAAGCCACGACAGTGGCACTCTTTCAAGAGCATCTACCGATTATATTGGCCACTGATGCTTCCTCTTTCGGAATTGGGGCAGTCATTTCGCACTCGTACCCCGCTGGTACAGAAAGACCTATAGCATCTGCATCGAAAACACTCGACGAGCACCAAGTTAAATATAGCCAAATAGAGAAAGAAGACCTGGCTATAATTTTTGGTGTTCAACGCTTCCATCAATATTTGTATGGTAACAAATTTACACTTATTACTGATCACAAGCCCTTAGTTAGCATATTTAGTGCGGATAAACACTTGCCCACTATGACCTCGCACCGCCTTCAAAGATGGGCCATCATTTTAATGGCGTACCAATTCGTTGTTAAATACAAGCCCACTGCAAAACATGGGAATGCTGATGCGCTTTCGCGGCTACCCGTGGGTGCTGACCGAACGCACAGAGTATACAGAGGCGACACTCTGCTTGAGCGAGAAGGAATAGGAGTGAAGTGATAGCAAATTTGTTTACTGGTGTGCGTGAAAAAATGAAATTTCTTTATTGGTGTGCTTGAAAATTCCCAATTTTTTTCACAACCAGAGCTCAGCGGTTGGAAGAAACTCAACACCAGAGCTCAGCTGTTTTTACAACTTCATACCAGATTTATTATTTTGTTTTGATTCTGTTTTCGTGTTCACTAATTTCACATAATTTTCATATGATTTCACGCGCCAAACAGCGAAAAATGCAAAACTGGTATGTTTATATAAATAAAAAGTTAGAACTTCAACTAATATTTTATATTTTTATACAGTTTTTTTTATCGGTAATTTTTTAATAAATACATAATTCTACACTCCATTGCAAAAGTGATTGATAATATTGGGGGATTAATATTGGTGTTCATAAATTTTTGCAGCCATCAAATTATTCATAAAGAGAGAATACGTCATGAAATGCCAATTCTAGTTGCGCCATTTCAAGACTTATGAAAAGGGTCCGTAGGATAGTTACAAAAAGAAGTTCTTGTCATGTTCATTGGTTTGGCTGGGCAGCTGTGGGATTGCCACATGTCATGTGTGGCACACAGGTGGTGATCTTCCGATCAGGTCAGGGGTTGTGATTTTGTGTCTTTGAAACAACCGCATCCTAGTGGATTTAAAAAAACCCAATGCTTACACTCACTAGAACTCAATCATCTTGAAAAACAATTCAAAAAAACATTTGTGAGATAGTTTCATAAATTTCAATTTTTTGTAAACTTTACTGTTTAAAAATAACTAAAAATTTCTATCAATTACAGAATACACTCAGCATCCAAAAATACCTAAAAATACTTGGTCCTTTTGTTGGGTAATGCAATTTGAAATTTTAACTCCTGCCTATTTTACGGGAGCGTCATCCCCTTCTCGGAGGCGTATTCCCGAATGCATCTGCGCGAAAGAGAGTTTCATTGAATCCAAAAAGTTCAGTGTCATGAAGAATATGCATAATACATTCGAAATTGCCACATATACGCTGCAAGGATAGACCCACTGTCACCCATGTCCATAGCACTTGGTGCCTTACTGGTACGAGACCGTCTCGCTGCCGAGGGGCAATCATCACTGATAATAGACAAATTTCAATTAAATCAAAGTAAAATGGAAAAATCCAACAAATTACTGTATTCTCCAACACATGTTGAGGACTACAACGTTGCGCTTCGTTCAATTGAATCAGAAACTGCACTTGCCAAACTTCTCTTCGATATCTTTTTGGAATTTCTCAGCACATCATTGCTGGTCTTCTCCACAATTCGCGCGTTTGCTGCACGCAGAGAAAAAATATGGTTGGAGCATGATCGCAGAGATCATACATTTTTTGCTATAATAATATTATGATTGTAGCGAGCATTTATGGTTGGGGTGACAAAGCGAATGATTTCAGAAATCATAATATGATGCAGGCAATAATTAACATGATTGGATATTCAATAATGATAATGACAATCATATAATGGTTGGCCTGAATGAATACTCACGAAAATGTCATATGATTAGTATATGTATGTATTTAGAACATAATAAATGCAAGGCAGTAGTAGCTAAACGTGCTTATGCGCTTCGTCAGCAAATCTCGGCACGGCCAAACGTAAGTAAGTAAAAAAAAATTTATTCGAACTTTTATTTCTTTAATATAATAAACAATCAACTAATATTACATTGAAATATTAATAATATAGTTTAAAATAATTGAAAAGTAGATATTGAAATTTAATTAAAAGTTAACTAAAAATTGGTTTACATGATTGTAACCATCATCTACATTTTGGCTGCAACCATGTACATTTTTATTTTGCCATCGTGTACATTTTGGCTGCAACCATGTACATTTTCAGTTTCCAATCATGTGGATGGTTGGTGCAATCATTTCGCCAATCATAATATGTTCCCCTTAAAATATGATTGGGTCAACCATGTTTTTTCTCTGCGTGTGCTCATCCGTATTCTCATCCTCCGCGGAAGGAGTCCTAATCATTTTGTAAACCTCCTCAAAACGATCCGCCTCCAGCTCTTCCAGTATATCACCCAGCGCCGGAGTACGATATTGAGGCCCACCCCACTTTCCTTTGTACGATAATGCTCAAAATGCCGTTTCCTTAGTATGACTTTCGGATGCTTTAAAGGAGCAAGCCTGTAATGATCTCAGCACGTCCAATGCGGTCCGAAAAATCCGAACCCTCCGAGATTTCGCCGGATCAGATTTGCTTTCTCAACGAAGAAACGTTTTTTAGTTCGATTTTATTCACTTTTATCGCATTTGTATAATTTAACGACATAAATATTGCACATATATTAGTATTTATTATCTTTTGAGCTGTAGAAATACACATTTTTAACTAACTTTTTTGCAATTTTTAGAAATTGTTTACATTTTTTACTTTTTTACCACATTTTTTAAACTTTTTTATTCATTCTTTCATACTTTTTCGTAGCAGGGATGATTTTTCAGTACAGTAATACTATTTTACTTTCCTACTACTGAGTAATTTTCGGTACAATTTTGTAAATTTTATCAATTCCACCTAGAAAGAATAAATGTAGCTCAAATTGAAATTTATAAAAACCAAGAAATCGACTTTAAGTAAATACAATTTTCCCAATAATTAAATGCAGATTTTTTAAAAACCACAGAACGATGCCGCTTTAATATAAAATTACAAAATTTAGTGTGAAATGTGTTTGTTACAAGTAGAGCCCGACCAATAAGCATTTTCAGGCCGAAGCCGATGCCGAAGGTCAATTGGCAGCCTATTACTTCGGCCGACGCCGAAGGCCTGTACTGAAGCCGAAGCCGATACTTAAATAAAAACCCTTTAAAAACTTGTTTTTTCGTGTATTTTCATTCAAATTCGAGTATATAAATACACATTTAGTTTTTTAAGGAACTAAAAATTTATTTAAGCAAATAATAAAAGTAACCAAAAGAATTCACAAACAAATTTTGGCCTCCTAGGTCAAAACTAACAGGAGCCTCAAATTATATCCCGTGTAAGAAAAATTGGATTTTTTTAAATCACTTTTAAAAATTTGGAGTAAAGCTTAAAATAATGGGAATTCAGAAGAAATGGTAGAGAATTCTTCAAAGAATAAATCCATCTAAGTAGCTGTTTTTTAAGGACTCCCCAAATCCGTCAGGTGATGGGCAAAGGATGTTCTAGTTGATGGTAAAAACCACCTGTGAAGCTTTGAACTTTAAATGTCAGCACCAGAACTACTTTTCATATATGTTGGCGCAGCAATTTGGGCTACATTTCTAAAAGCTAGAATCCTTCCGTGAGCCTCCTACCCCTATATTTAAAATTTCATACAGTTTACCAGGACTCCTTTTAACATAGACATCAGGGCAAGTAGAAATCTATATTTAAAATTCAGTAATCCACCCAGAAAATGTCCAAGGATGTACTTTGTGGCAGCTGTAACCCCGTGCCACGCAATTTGAGGCGAGATTCACTCAATATTCGATGATTACTAATTTAAATTTTAATCACATTTTTTGTTTTGTGGGCCTCTTATGTCCCATTGGAAATTCCATAAATAACACAATTTTACATTCAAGTCTCAAGAAAATCAGTAAGACCGTTTAGATGTGATGTTGGCTAGAAAATCGTATCGTAAAAAATTAGTTTTGGTTTTCGGTGTCGCAAAAATAAGGAAAAAAATTTAAAAGCTTCGGCCAACACTTCGGTAATTTTTCGGAAGAAGCCGAAGCCGAATGTGCATTTTCGGCCGATAACGGCCGAAGCCGATTTATCGGTCGGGCTCTAGTTACAAGTGAAAATGAACATTCGACAGATTAAAATACATATGTTCTTTTCGTTTTTCCTCCAAAAAGTAAATTTTATAGGATAATGTTTCCCTATAAATTCTTTAAGTTTACTTAAAATGAAAAGTAGTATATAATTGTACTAAATAATATAGAATTGTACCGAAATGTTTTTATACCTAAAATATACCTATTACAATTGTTGAAAATAATTCTTATATACAAATGTTGAATTTCAAAGAAATATTAGCAATATTTCTATAAATTACATTTTTTGTTTATTTGTATATTGTTTCTTAAAAGAAATGAAATAGTTATATTTTTGGTATACAAATATTTCGGTACAATTGTATGTAATTTCGTACAATTATATACTACTTTTCATACGTAATCGAATCATCCCTGCGAAAAAACGGAATAATTCGTGGTGAACTCACGTATAGTGTGTGAAGCAAAGAACGAAAAATCAAAAAAAAACCGTTATCAGGTTTGAGGCAGCAGACTTCCGAAGATAAAGATCACAATGATATATATTTCAAGATGCAACACCGTATTATCTTATTTTCTTTCATTCGGTATTTTCTACTTATATCATACATTCTTTATTCTTTATTCTTTATTCTGACATTTATCTTTTGTGAATTAATCTCTCTTTCTCTCTATTCAATTAACTTCACTACTGAATTTTGTTAAAACATTTTTGAAATAAATCAGTCGAGTCTCCACAGAGTATACAGAGGCGACACTCTGCTTGAGCGAGAGGGAATACGAGTGAAGTGACAGCAAATTTGTTTACTGGTGTGCGAGGAAAAATGAAATTTCTTTATTGGTGTGCGTGAAAATTCCCAATGTTTTTCACCACCAGAGCTCAGCTGTTGGCAGAAACTCAACACCAGAGCTCAGCTGTTTTTACAACTCCCCACCAGATTTTTTATTTTGTTTTGATTCTGTTTTCGTAATAATTTTCATATGATTTCACGCGCAAAACAGCGAAAAATGCAAAACTGGTATGTTTTAATAAATAAAAAGTTATAACTTCAAGTAATATTTTATATTTTTATATAGTTTTCTTCATCGATCATTTTTCAATAAGCTGAGTACATAATTCTACACTCCATTGCAAAAGTGATTGATAATATTGGTGCAAATAAATTTAGTTTTACTAATTGCATTTTGCAATATATTTGCAGTCATCAAATTATTTATAATGAGAGAATGCGTCATGAAATGCCAATACTAGTTGCGCCATTTCAAGACTTATGAAAAGGGTAGGGTAGTTACAAAAAGAAGTTCTTGTCATGTTCATTGGTTTGGCTGAGCAGCTGTGAGATTGTCAAACGTCATGTGTGGCCAGCCTCAGGTGATGATCTTCCGATCAGTACAGGGGTTGTGATTTTGTGTCTTTAAAACAACCGCATCCTAGTGGAGTTTACAAAAAACCCAATGCTTACGCTCACTAGAACTCAATCATCTTAAAAAACAATTCAAAAAAACATTTCTGACATAGTTTCATTAATTTCAATTTCATTGTAAACTTTACTGTTTCAAAATAACTAAGGACTGTACCGAAAAGAAACTGCACACTTTCAATTCAATATTTCTCGCAAGGTAGACGTTCGATCATAATGAGTAAGGTACCGTTAGAAAGCGTGATCGATTCTGTTTTTTATGTTTCTTTTATCTCCGCTATTCGTATTCTAATTTTCGCGATGCCTCGAATCGAAGAGCACGTGCCCCAAAAAATTGTGCACAATTACTGCACCGAAAAATACTGCACAGAAATTTCTTACAGACAGTTGTCAAAACGGTACAAAGTGAGTGTAAATGGGGTCAAAAATATTATAATAAAGTTCAAAAAAACCTCTTCTTTCAAAGATTTGCCAAAAAGTGGAAGAAAAAAGGGTCCAAGAGACCCAAAACTTGAAAAAAAGCTGCTGGCCTTATTAAACAAAAACAAATTATTGTCAGTTCGAGATGTGTCAAAAAAAATTGGAACCAGTGCATCTATGGTCCAAAGAATGAAACAAAGGCATAATTTAAAAACATACAAAAAACAAAAAATTCCAAAAAAAAGTGAAAGACAAGTGAAAGTGGGGAAAACGCGGCTTCAAAAATTATATGGCCGTTTGCTTCGAGATAATGTCAAATGCATTGTAATGGATGACGAAACCTACGTCAAAATGGGCTCTAGAACATTACCACGTCCCCAATTTTACACGAAATTGAAAGGTGCAACTGTTGACCAGTCATTGTCAACAGTTGGAATGGAAAAATTTGGCGAGAAAATCCTTATATGGCAGGCTATTTGCACTTGCGGCCTTAAGACCACTCCATTCTTCACAAAGGGCACTATATCGTCCGAAATTTACAAAAAGGATTGTCTAAAGCGCCGCCTTATACCATTTTATAAAAAGCACAATGTGTCAACACTTTTTTGGCCTGATTTGGCTACTGCACACTACGCCCGTTCCACACTTGCTTTGTTGGAGGAAAATAAGGTGAGTTATGTTGCAAAAGAGGAGAACCCGCCAAACTCTCCCGAATTTCGTCCCATTGAGAGGTATTGGGCTATTGTTAAGCGAAACTTAAAGAAGGATGGTCAAGTTGCTAGTGACGCCAACCAACTTAAAAAAAACTGGCGCAAGGCAAGCAGTACCGTTACTGAAGCAGGTGTGCGGAATTTAATGAAAGGTGTCAAACAAAAAATTCGCCATAAATTGAGAGAGTAACTTTTTTTTTCAAAGTTGATGAAAAACCAATTAAAATACATTTCCTTTTTAAACAAAAAACAAATTTCAGTAAAAAAAATAAAAAACCTTTATTTTATAAACAAATTAAAGTGTGCAGTTTCTTTTCGGTACAGTCCTTATAAATGGAAATTTCTAACAATTACAGAATACACTTAGCATTTTGGCATTTTTTATCTCCCATTTTTGAATATACCATGAATTTCTCCAAATTCATTGTGCTCAGCATCCAAAAATATATAAAAATACTTTGTCCTCTTGGGTAATGTAATTTTAAATTTTAACTCCTGCCTGGTTTACGGGAGCATCATCCCCTTGTCGGAGGCGTATGCTCGAATGCATCTGCGCGAAAGAGAGTTTCATTGAATCCCAAAAGTTCAGTGTCATGAAGAATATGCATAGTACATTCGAAATTGCCACATATACGCTGCAAGGATGGACCCACTGTCACCCATGTCCATAGCACTTGGTGCCTTACTGGTACGAGACGGTCGCCGGAGTACGATATTGAGGCCCACCTCACTTTTCTTTGTACGATTATGCTCCAAATGCCGTTTCCTTAGTATGACTTTCGGATGCTTTAAAGGAGGAAAAAGCAAGCCTGTAATGATCTCAGCACTTCCATTGCGGTCCGAGAAATCCAAACCCTCCGAGACTTTGCCGGATTAGATCAGCTTTCTCAATGTGGTTCGATTTTATTCACTTTTATCGTATTTGGATAATTGAACGGATATTATATTGGATATTATATTAATTAAAATACTTATGTTCTTTTCGTTTTTCCTCCAAAAAGTAAATTTTATAGGATAATGTTTCCCTATAAATTCTTTAAGTTTACTTAAAATGAAAAGTAGTATATAATTGTTCTAAATAATATAGAATTGTACCGAAATGTTTTTATACCTAAAATATACCTATTACAATTGTTTAAAATAATTCTTATATACAAATGTTGAATTTCAAAGAAATATTAGCAATATTTTTATAAATTAAATTTTTTGTTTATTTGTATATTGTTTCTTAAAAGAAATGAAATAGTTATATTTTTGGTATACAAATATTTCGGTACAATTGTATGTAATTTCGTACAATTATATACTACTTTTCATACGTAATCGAATCATCCCTGCGAAAAAAACGGAATAATTCGTGGTGAACTCACGTATAGTGTGTGAAGCAAAGAACGAAAAATCAAAAAAAAATGGTCCGCCATATTGTATTTCAGGGAATTTAAAGAGAGTGTCGCCTCTGTATACTCTGTGCCGAACGTTCGACAAACAAGAGACCTGGTACAATGTAGATGACATCCATACTCCGATCGACGCCGAACTTATTCGGCGAAACACGAGCGGAACCGCAACCCCGTTACCAGGTTTGAGGCAGCAGACTTATCGAAGGCCTGGGTGATATCGAGGAAAACAGCGGAGCAATACTGTTTATTTTCGAAAGTGCCTTTTATTGAGTCAACAATGCGGTGCACTTGCTCAATAGTGCCATGCTTTTCGCGGAAGCCAAACTGGTGATCGGGAATCACTTGTTTTTCTAGAATTTTCGGTAGAATCAATTTTATTAAAAGTTTTTCGAAGAGTTTCGATATTACAGAGAGCAAACTTATAGGCCGGTATGAGGTCACATTACTGGGATCTTTTCCAGGTTTGGGAATCATTGTAACTTGAGATAGTTTCCAATCATCTGGGTAGTGACATGTTCTGAGAATCGCGTTAAATATGTGCAATAAGTGGGTTATTGCAACTGTTGGCAGTTCTTTTATCATAGTTGGCGTTATCAAGTCCGGTCCTGGTGCTTTTTTCGGGTCCAAGCTTTTGTTTATTGCCTCCAAAAGTTCGTTTTTTTTAATCGCCACCTGTCGTGTTCGGGGTGAACACGGTTTTTAGGTGGTTGGCAAAAGCTGCACCCTTTTCTGCATCGCTTCTGGCCCAGTTTCCATTTGGCAGCCTTAGAGGGGGTTCTGTCAGTATTGGTTTTTTCATATTTTTTGCAGCTCGCCAGAGCGAGTAGTTTGTTGATTTTGTGGGTGCGAGATGTTCAACAAATAGCTGGAATTCTCTTTCGGATTTCCTCTCAAGCTGCTTTTTTAGAATTCGAGAGACATCATTAAGCTGTTTTTTCAGATTTGGGGATCTGTTGTTTTGCCAATCGCGACGTATTTTCCTTTTATTTTTTATTAACTGCTCTATGTCCTTTGGAGTACACTTTGCATAGCTGCGAGTTGAGCTTTTTGGGATTTGGGCGGGAGTGGCCGCTGCAGCTGCTTGGGAAAGCAAGAGTGTGAAATTACTAACAGCTGTGTGTATTTCAACTTTCGTTTTTAGTGACACATTAGGGATAATGTGGGAGCTTATATACTTTCGATATTTGAGCCAGTTTGTGAGTTTGCTGGTCAGTTTATCTGGTGGATTGGCCTCAGAACTTGGCGCATACTTTATTGTGATAATAGTAGGCGTATGATCTGATGAGAGATCTAGAGAGGATTCAATAAACAATTGGCTCCTTTTTACAGTTTTGAAGACTGCAAAGTCAATGACATCGGGGGTTTTGCGACAGTCAGTTGGCCAGTAAGTTGGCGTGCCAGAAGAGATCACGTCAAGACCGAGTCTGTTGACAGTGTTCAACAGGAGCCTGCCCTTTGGCGATATAAGGCGAGAACCCCAATATGTATGTTTGGCGTTGAAATCGCCGGCAACGAGATACTTTTGTCCGAGAGAATGGAAAAAAGTCTTGAATTGTTGCTCAGATATTTTGTGTCTGGGCGGGCAGTATATAGCTGTTTCAGCTGATCACAATGATATATATTTCAAGATGCAACACCGTATTATCTTATTATCTTTCATTCGGTATTTTCTACTTATATCATACATTCTTTATTCTGACATTTATCTTTTGTGAATTAATCTCTCTTTCTCTCTATTCAATTAACTTCACTACTGAATTTTGTTAAAACATTTTTGAAATAAATCAGTCGAGTCTCCACAGAGTATACAGAGGCGACACTTTGCTTGAACGAGAGGGAATACGAGTGAAGTGACAGCAAATTTGTTTATTGGTGTGCGAGGAAAAATGAAATTTCTTTATTGGTGTGCGTGAAAATTCCCAATGTTTTTCACCACCAGAGCTCAGCTGTTGGCAGAAACTCAACACCAGAGCTCAGCTGTTTTTACAACTCCCCACCAGATTTTTTATTTTGTTTTGATTCTGTTTTCGTAATAATTTTCATATGATTTCACGCGCAAAACAGCGAAAAATGCAAAACTGGTATGTTTTAATAAATAAAAAGTTATAACTTCAAGTAATATTTTATATTTTTATATAGTTTTCTTCATCGATCATTTTTCAATAAGCTGAGTACATAATTCTACACTCCATTGCAAAAGTGATTGATAATATTGGGGGATTAATATTGGTGCAAATAAATTTAGTTTTACTAATTGCATTTTGCAATATATTTGCAGTCATCAAATTATTTATAATGAGAGAATGCGTCATGAAATGCCAATACTAGTTGCGCCATTTCAAGACTTATGAAAAGGGTAGGGTAGTTACAAAAAGAAGTTCTTGTCATGTTCATTGGTTTGGCTGAGCAGCTGTGAGATTGTCCCACGTCATGTGTGGCCAGCCTCAGGTGATGATCTTCCGATCAGTACAGGGGTTGTGATTTTGTGTCTTTAAAACAACCGCATCCTAGTGGAGTTTACAAAAAACCCAATGCTTACACTCACTAGAACTCAATCATCTTAAAAAACAATTCAAAAAAACATTTCTGACATAGTTTCATTAATTTCAATTTCATTGTAAACTGTTTCAAAATAACTATAAATGGAAATTTCTAACAATTACAGAATACACTTAGCATTTTGACATTTTTCATCTCCCACTTTTGAATATACCATGAATTTCTCCAAATTCATTGTGCTCAGCATCCAAAAATATATAAAAATACTTTGTCCTCTTGGGTAATGTAATTTTAAATTTTAACTCCTGCCTGGTTTACGGGAGCAACATCCCCTTGTCGGAGGCGTATGCTCGAATGCATCTGCGCGAAAGAGAGTTTCATTGAATCCCAAAAGTTCAGTGTCATGAAGCATATGCATAGTACATTCGAAATTGCCACATATACGCTGCAAGGATGGACCCACTGTCACCCATGTCCATAGCACTTGGTGCCTTACTGGTACGAGACGGTCGCCGGAGTACGATATTGAGGCCCACCTCACTTTTCTTTGTACGATTATGCTCCAAATGCCGTTTCCTTAGTATGACTTTCGGATGCTTTAAAGGAGGGAAAAGCAAGCCTGTAATGATCTCAGCACTTCCATTGCGGTCCGAAAAATCCAAACCCTCCGAGACTTTGCCGGATTAGATCAGCTTTCTCAATGTGGTTCGATTTTATTCACTTTTATCGTATTTGGATAATTGAACGGATATTATATTGGATTTATATATTAATTTTTATTTATACCGTAGGAATACACGTTTTCAAATAATTTTTTTTTGCAATTTATAGAAATTGTTTACATTTTTTACTTTTTTACCACATTTTTTACACTTTTTTATTCATTTTCTCATACTTTTTCGTAGCAGGGATGATTTTTTCAGTACAGTAGTACTTTTTAACTTTCCTACTACTGAGACATTTTCGGTACAATTTAATAAATTTTTAAATTTAATAAAATACTTAGCTAAACATAATGGCCCATATTCATTGTCAAATGAAGTTACAACTTAACTTTAGAACTCAACTGAGTATACAGTGGTGTATTCTAAGGTACTAAGGTTTATTAGATACTTACTTTGACTATAAATATGCGGCAGTGAATTTAATGATCTTAAAAATTTGACCATTTCTGAAATATATAAATTTGCCAAGAAATTTCCAAAATTCTAAGTGGAAAGAATATTTTTAGCTCAAAATATAATAACCAATACATCGACTTCAAGTAAATACAATTTCAACTTTCAAGCTACGGTCAGATTAGGCAAATATTTGCCCAAATACAAGTTAGAGAAATGTGTAAATATTTCTCAAAAAAAAACAAATTTTTAATATTTTACGATCCGGTTTTATTGATGGTAAATACAGAAGTGATTCTTAACTAATTTTTACCTTAACTTAACACCTACGACTTAACGCCTACGTCTGCTATTGTCACCAATTCTTTTGAAGTAATTGCAAAAGTGCAGACGCTACGCTAGCGATTTTGGTTATTGTAATAAAATAATCGATTAACCAGCAATTTAGGGTTTGAAGCGTTGACCGCGTTAATTTTAAAATCACCCTAAAATCGTATGTGACTGAACCAGTATTTTATTTTAATGAGTGTATTTTCCCAGTATTTGGGCAAATATTTGCATACTCTGAACGTAGCTTAAGTAAATATAAATGTTTTTTAAAAACCACAGATCGATGCTGCCTTAACATAAAATTTAAAAAATTGACTGTGAAATGTTTTTACTACAATTGCAATTAACATTCAACAGAATAAAGTTGTTTTCATTTCCGTTTTCCTCCAAAAAGTAAATTTTACAGGATAAAGTATTTTTCTTGTTTCCCTATAAATTGAACCCTATTTCTTTGGAACCATTAACATTTCAGCTTTAATTTTAAGCACGTACATAATACATATTGCTTTTTTTAATAGTTTTTGAATAAAAATATATTTCCGCGTTCATTATGCGGATAGGGCTCGCAATGTTCATAAAAATATTAATTCAATAAAAAAAAATTTTAAATAGTTCTATGAATCTCAGTGTGTTTCAGTTTCAAACACAAAACCAAAACAAAAATTTCAATTTTAAATGGATATTGAAGTGAATGGAAAATTGTCGTCTTATAATAAACCCCCAGTAAATTTTTCCCCCAAAAATGTATAAAATTGATTTGAAATTCCTGTTTAATATTGTTTAATTTTCTTTGAAATCGTATGAAAAGTAGTATAAAATTATACCTAAATAACATACAATTGCACCGAAGTCTTTGTATACCGAAAATATAACTAATTCAATTCTTATAAAAAACAATAGACAAATGTTGAATTTCAAAGAAAATTAGCAATATTTTTTAAATTCCATTTTTTGCTTATCTGTATATTTTTTCTAAAAAGAATTTTTTAAAACAAATGAAATAGTTATATTTTCGGTATACAAATATTTCGGTACAATTGTATGTAATTTCGTACAATTATATACTACTTTTCATACGAAATCCATCATCCCTGCGAAAAATCGGAATAATTCGTGGTGAACTCAGGTATAGTGTGTGAAGCAAAGAACGAAAAATCAAAAAAAATGGTCCGCCATATTGGATTTCAGGGAATTTAAAGAGAGTGTCGCCCTGTATACTCTGTATAGTCTCGACCGTGGTTAAAATCGTATCTCTGTTTAAAGACTTTTCAGTTATTTGGGTAGACCTTTTTGGGTGTTTATGCATGGGAAACCATGAGGTTTGATGCTGCTTTGAACTGTTCTGGCTAAAAATGACAAAATGTCATAATTTTCATATCACATAACTTCTTTTAGTAAAATAGTCTTTATTTTGACACAAGCAACTTTTTGCATCCCAAAAAAGTAGGTAAAAATTCAACTAGGCATTCCGCGGTAGGTACTTAACGGCGTCGGCCCGAAAATGCTTATCGGTCTGGCTCCAACATATATATTAGAGTGGGTATAAAAAAAATTATTTAATTTAAAATGTGTTTTAGAATCAGAGAAATACGTGCAAAAAGCCATAAATATCATTTTTGGGAGAACGCCCCCTCATATTACCAATAAATAAAATTTAATTTTTTGGGGCCTACTTTCTGTAGGAAGGAACAAACTGCGGGGGTGCATTTCTACAATTTCGAAAAATAAGAACCACTCCATACACTGCACGAAGTAATGATAAGAACAACATCAAAATGTAAAAAATCTTTTATTGTATTACTGATTCAGGGCATATTTATTGCCAAATATTTAGTTGTACTAACAATTAATTAAATTAACTTAAAGAAGACTAAATTCATGCACTCAAATATTTTTGATAAATAAATAAAAATTATTTCATTCGAACAAATGATAAGACCAAACTATAAAAATTTCGGAAATATTATAAATATTATTTTTGTTTAATTGTTAGTAGTTATTATACCCCCACACTCACTGTGGCAGGGTATACTAACTTTGTCACAACGTTTGTAACGCCCATAAGGAGGCGTGTCCGGTATGGAAAAGTATATATATTCTGGATCAGCATCACCTCCTGAGTCGATTTAGCGATGTCCGTCTGTCTGTCCGTCCGTCTGTCCGTCTGACCGTCTGTCCGTCCGCACGATAGCGGTCGCAGTTTTGTAGATATCGACTTGAAACTTTGGGTACATGTTTTTCTCGTGAATACTGAGTTCGAGAATCAGCCAAATCGGATAAAAACTGGGCGTGGCTCCCATACACCGGAAAAAAAGGTAAACATTTTTCAAGTCTTTTTTATGGTTGAATTCGATTGGAAATGTTTAGAAACGTATTTTTGACATGGTCCGAGGTTCCGAAGCCACATATATAAGGGTCTAAATGGGGTCTTGAGACCATTTTTTTTTGCGGATTTGATTGGAAATTTTCAGAAATGGATTTTGGACATGGTCCGGGCTCCAAAACCACCAATAATTGGCTCAAAATAGGGTCTTGAGACCACATTTTATGTTCGAGGTACTTCTTCCGCTCTCTAGTTTTTGTTAAATTTTGTTCCATTCACCAGCACTTTTAAGGCATTTTACATTATCAAATTGTCTCCCATTCTTGAAAATCTACTTGGTATTATCCAATTGCCCTCATGTTCTTAATGGGGTTTAAACCGGGGCTGCAAGCGAGCCAGCCCAAAACAGGTATGTTCCGCGTACTCAAGAACCGTTTTGTTGCCTTGGATGAATGAATTACAGCATAATCTCCACTCGTCTGTAGCCGTTTCATCATCCAAACTGAAAAGAACTTCATCAAGTAGCTCTATATACTTAAGGCTGTCCATTTTTGTCAAAAAAAACAAATCGCGGTCTTTTCAACTACCCAAACTCAATATTATCCAAGTGGATTTTCAAGTATGGGAGACAATTTGACAATGTAAAATGCCTTAAAAGTGCCATTACTGCTGAATGGAACAAAATTGTATTAAGTCTTTAATTAACTCAATGGCACGGCATCTTCAACATGCTATAATTAAAAAGAGTTATACTAACTAGAGACAAACCGAAATTCGAAATTCGGTTTCGGTTTTTCGGCCAAAAAAAGCTGTTTCGGCCGTGGTTTTCGGATTCGACCGAAAAATAAAATATCGCTTTCGGCCGAAATTCCTATATTTCAGCCGAAAATTTGATAGAAAAATGTAACAAATAAATAACAAAGATTACACTGATCGACAAAACTGAACTTTTTGTGTGTTAAATATACATGATAGACACGCTGTATTTTGACACGCTGGATACGAAAATAATAATAATGAAATTTTTATAACACCAAAAATGCAATTTTTGTGGCTTTTGCAGAAAAATGGTGCGTGCTGGAAAAATTTAAAGTTTATTTTCGGCTTTAGCGTATCAAAATACATCAGGAACAACCAAGCGGATAAAAGCGGAATGTAACACAAATTTAAGCATTGATCATAGTTTCGAAGAATCAGAAGCGACAAAGAAGACATGTCATATCGGAGTAGATCTAATACTCTCGCAATGATTTATAAATTTCTACTCCTCTACTACGGTAGCAGATTTTTCTACTTCCCTCAAGATATTTTCTACTACTATGGTAAGAAATCTACTCCTCAAGATATTATGTGAGTTTCATACAATGCAAAAGTACTATTCTTTCTACAAATCTGCTTCCCCGACAGTATTTTCTACAACTCGTAGAATTTCTAGTACTCTACGCATAAACTCATATCTACTCCCCTCTCTTGAAATCTACTACCCTGACAGTAATTTCTACTACTCTTGATTTCCACGCATTTGATTTCTAAATTAATCTAATTCATGATCTGAACTTAAAAGGATCGGCCAATATTCATAGTCAAATTAAGCTCCAACTTAACTTTAGTAATCTACTAAGTGGACAGATAATACACTGAACTGGCAGCTACTAAGCGATTTCAGCCTACTGATAAGCCTTATTATGTACCACTATATTACATTAAAACCAGAGTTGGCAACCGAATCGAATAAAGGTTTCGGTTTCGGTTTTACTCCCACTTGCCAATCGGTTTTGGTTATCGGTTTCGCTCCTTGATTTTGAAAAGGTTTCGGTTGGTTGGAGCGATTGAAAAGGTTTCGGTTTAGGTTTTAAAAGGTTTCTAGATGGCCCAATATTAGGAAATTTTATATCAATTCAATATAAATCAAGGGTGCTGAATCTAACTACATTTACCGAATTTCCTTATCTAATCGCATTTTCAAACAAATTTCTGCTTAAATTTTTAGTTTTTATACCCTACACAACGTTTGAAACGTCCATAAGGACGCAAGTCCGGTATGGATAAGTATATATATTCATGATCAGCATCGAAAACAGATTTAGCCATATCCCCGTCTGTCTGTCACCATACAGGCTGGATTTTTTTTTTTGAGACATCGATGTGAAACTTTAGGTTTACGTTTTTATTTCCGAATTGAGATCAACTACTACGAAAAAATAGCGAAAATTTTCCAAGTCTTTTCAAAAACCATAAAAATGCCTGCGCACACAGAGGCGTTATTCGTGCCGCAGGCGGTTTCGAAATTAATTTTGTCACAAATAATTGTATTTTTGAAAATATAGCGCATGGTAGAAGAAAATAAGGTTGTGCCGCTTCTGACACTATCCGCCATCTTAACCATCTGACATAAATAAGGATTGTGCTACCAGATATATTTTAAAAAAATCTCAAGAAAAGGGCTGCCAGATGTGGCAATTAGTCCTAATTTTGCCAATTTAAACCCCGATTTTGTGACGAATTTATGCAATGGCGACATGAAACGATGTTGCATTTGTAAAATCTGACTCTTAAAAATTATTTTATGCTAGGAACACTAAAAAAAAAACTTGGAAAGAGTAAAATGCCGATAAGTTATGAAAAATATCTGGCAACTCCACCACGTTTCTTAGAAAATGTTTAACAATGTGGCAGCTTTTGGAACATTAAATGAAACGTCAGAATCCTTATTTATGTCATTTTGTATGAAGTGGATCAACCTTATTTTCTTCAGCCATGATATAGCGTTTTTTATACAGCCTGTTTCCATAGCAATACAATAAATAACAAACACAAAAAACTCAGTTTCAAAACCAATTCGAATCAGTTTGAAAATAAACCTTTTGACGGTTTTCATATTAGTCTAATAAGTCTAACAAACAAAATAGTCATTTTCAGAACCATTTCAGTCAGACTTTTTGATTGTTTCCATAGCAATATAATAAATAACACACAAAAATAATAAATAACCTTATAAAAAGATTTATTGAATATTTAAAAAAAATATTTCCTATATTTTAAAAATATATGAAATAAATAAATGAAATACGATGAATTTTTTCTTAGGAAAAAAAACTTCAAGTCAATTTTGTGTACGAAAACCTTTTGAAAACCGATTAAAAACCCGTAACCTTTTCAATTGTTTTTGGTTGAACCCATTCAATCGGTTACGACGAATCGGTTTCGGTTTAGGTTTCGCTCCCTAAAATGAATCGGTTTCATTCGGTTTCGGTTTCGGTTAAGGTTTCGGTTGCCAACCCTGATTAAAACTCACAATTGTTTCGGTTTCGGCCGAAATTAAAAAAATGAGAATTCGGCAATTTCGGTTTCGGCCGAAAAAAAAAATTTCGGCTATTTCGGTTTCGGCCGAAATTAAAAAAAGCGATTTCGGTCGGTCTCTAATACTAACTACTAACAATTAAACAAAAATAATATTTCCGAAATTTTTGTAGTTTGGTCTTACCATTTGTTCGTATGAAATAATTTTTATTTATTTATCAAAAATATTTGAGTGCATGAATTTAGTCTTCTTTAAGTTAATTTAATTAATTGTTAGTACAACTTAATATTTGGCAATAAATATGCCCTGTATCAGTAATACAAAAAAAGATTTTTAACATTGTGATGTTGGTCTTATCATTACTTCGTGCAGTGTACATATCTCAAAATTAATTAAAAACTATTTTTGAAATTAAATTAATTGACTATTTTTCCTTGCTTGATTTTTGGTTGAAAAATATTTCGAAAACCACTTCAATGATTTTGGTGAAATTTTGGTTTGAGGGATTTTGGGAGGTAAAACGATAAACAAGAAATAAGTTTATGCTTATTAAAGTGGAAAATCCAGTTGAGTTAACTTTTGTGTCTTTTTTTCACTTTTAAATTCCTACTTTTTTTTGAGTTTATGGAACCGGAACCGAAACCGATATTTTTACAATCTAGGAACCGAAACCGATATTCCTTTCGGTTCCAGTCCCTGGTTAGAAATGACCAAAATAGGGTATAGAATTTTGAATTAGACGATCACAACGTTAGGATGCCACATTTTTACATATACAGTCAAGGAAAGAAGTTTATGTAGGGTAATGTCACCTTGAGTGGACCGCCACCTTGAGTGAACCCCTTGAAATATTTGTGTGATGTGACAGTCGAAATGTCATTCTAATACTGTAGATGGATGCGCCACACGCTAAAACCATAAGTTAATGAGTTTCAAAATGAACAGACGTGTTTATGTGCATAAACAAAGAATTTAAAAAAAATCAAAAAAGATAAGTTATCGATTTTTTATCGATAATTTTTCGATAATTTATTCTGAGACCAGAAAATCGGTATTTTATTGATAGTTTTTCGATATTTTATTCATAATTTTTCGATATTTTATCGATAATTTTTCGATTTTTTATCGATAATTTTTCGATTTTTATCGATAATTTTTCGATTTTTATCGATAATTTTTCGATTTTTATTGATAATTTTTCGATAATATATCGATAATTTTTCGATATTTTATCGATAATTTTCCAATATTTATCGATAATTTTAGTTTCCTGATCCATTTAAAAATTTTGTTCCAATTCCATTTTGTTCCGGTCCAATTCCATTTCGTTCCGGTTTCATTCCCATTTCGCTCCCGACCTCATTTCCAACCCAATGCAAAAAACCGCATCCAAATCGGTTAAGTATTTCTCAAGAAAAACAAAAATTTTTAGTAAAAAATTCAGATTTTTTTTTGTACTCCCTTTTTAAAATTAATTTTTTGGAAAATCAGCTAAAACCCATAATTAATACATAAATTATGAAAAGCTTAATAAAAATCTGAATTTTTTACTAAATAAACATATGGAGGGTACGCCAATCAAACCAAAAACAATTTTGTTTTTGTATTTTCTGGCAAGTGAATTGTTGTGTGTGTATCACAGCACACACAATGTAAAAATTCATTTGCCATGCAACTTGCTTGCTGGGACTTTGAGGAAATTCGTCAACCAGGCATAGTAGTAGGTTGCTATACAACAACAAGTAAAAATTCAGTTTGCTGCATTTTACCATTCGCTGCTTCAGTGAGTTGGCGTGCGATGCAAAGGAGAAGCAATTCTCTTCTGCGTCATACCAATACTTACTTATAGCGTCGCTTGGATAAAATAAAATGCATAAAGAGTGCTGACGAGGATCCGTGGCTGGATCCGAAACAGCTCTACACTCTGCCAGACTGAGTTTTTGCTTAGTTGTTGTACTCCCTTTCCAAAATTAATTTTTTGGAAAATGAGCTAAAACCCATAATTAATACATAAACGAAAATAATATAAAATTGGCGGCCATTTTGTATGGGAGGTAGGCGTGGCTCTTATCCGATGTTGCCCATTTTCCATACCGTCCAATCATTCGCCAAAATAAGAGGAATCCCAAAATTTGGAGGCGATCGGTTAAGTATTTCTCAAGGTAAACGAAAATAATATAACATTGGCGGCCATTTTGTATGGGAGGTAGGCGTGGCTCTTATCCGATGATTTTCAATACCGTCCAATCATTCGCCAAAATAAGAATAAACCCAAAATTTGGGGTCGATAGCCCAGAAGCTACGACAGTTATCGTGCGAAATGACAGACAGACGGACATGGACTAATGGACTCAGGAGGTGATGCTGATCAAGAATATATATACTTTTCCATACCGGACACACCTCCTTATGGGCGTTACAAACGGTGTGACAAAAACAATTAGGGAATTCACAAGGGTCTCGTATCGGTTGTATTGTTGTATTGTCGTGAAAAAATACGATAGTTGTGAAAATGTTGTTGCGATAAAACAACTTTTTAACCTGTGTTTCTATGACTCTCGTATTGATTCTTCTTCTTATTTGAAAAGTAATTAGAGGGAATTGTTAAAATTTCTTTTAGGGACTATTTTTAATGCATAAAACGTGCACGACTTGCCGAACAAGGCTCGTGGAGGCCACCAAAACTCTTCCGACTATCAACTTTGGTCAGATGGCCACTTGCACCACAGGGCAGACGAATGCCTGGCCCAGGGGTTTCCGGAAGCATTTTGCATGCATTAAACGTGCGCGACTTGTTGAAAATATTGAATCAAAGCACAGGTGAACGGCAAAATTTCTTCCGATCCTTGATTTGAGCCGAATCAGCACCTCCGCGAATGGTGGCACGCATCCAGTGGCGAACGAATTTAGGTTAGGTTGAACATTTCCAATAAAATTTGTTCGCTCTCTTTTTCTCCCCCTCTCTGAAATGACAGTACTAGATTTTTTTCTGCAATGGGTGTGCTCACAACAATTGTATTTTTTCAAACACGATGATACGACAATACGAGACCCTTGTGAATTCCCTAAATATACCCTTGGACACTAGTGTGCAGGGTATAAAAACCCAAATTGTAACTTTGTTCATAATTGTGAAGTGTAAAAATATTGGTAAAAACGATTTTCGAAAGGTAAGACAAATATTTTTGTTTGGTTTGGACATTCAATTTCATTGCCCGAAACTATTACGTAGCTAATAATTTTGATGTTGGAAAATTTTGGTTGTTCGCTCCAAACTAGCATGTCACCTTGAGTGGACCCCCTTTTTTAACCTTGAGTGGACCGCCTAATTTTTCCATTTTTAATGATAATTTACCATTTTTATGGATACAAATAAGCATTGAACTATTGATAAACTATTTCCTTTGCTTTTTATTAATATTTTCAACGTTTCACGTTTATCATCTCTGTTAATTGAAGCTAGTCCTTTCGAAACAGGTAAAACTCCTGAGAACCTAAGAAGTGCACCTCGAGGTCGTCAAACAATGAAAAGTACGAATGAGGTAAACAAATTAAAAGAAGCAAAGGCATCACATCCCACAAAAAGAGGTAGAAAGCCAGGGCTGCAAGCGAGCCAGCCCAAAACAGGTATGTTCCGCGTACTCAAGAACCGTTTTGTTGCCTTGGATGAATGAATTACAGCATAATCTCCACTCGTCTGTAGCCGTTTCATCATCCAAACTGAAAAGAACTTCATCAAGTAGCTCTATATACTTAAGGCTGTCCATTTTTGTCAAAAAAAACAAATCGCGGTCTTTTCAACTACCCAAACTCAATATTATCCAAGTGGATTTTCAAGTATGGGAGACAATTTGACAATGTAAAATGCCTTAAAAGTGCCATTACTGCTAAATGGAACAAAATTGTATTAAGTCTTTAATTAACTCAATGGCACGGCATCTTCAACATGCTATAATTAAAAAGAGTTATACTAACTAGAGACAAACCGAAATTCGAAATTCGGTTTCGGTTTTTCGGCCAAAAAAAGCTGTTTCGGCCGTGGTTTTCGGATTCGACCGAAAAATAAAATATCGCTTTCGGCCAAATTTCGTTTTCGGCCGAAATTCCTATATTTCAGCCGAAAATTTGATAGAAAAATGTAACAAATAAATAACAAAGATTACACTGATCGACAAAACTGAACTTTTTGTGTGTTAAATATACATGATAGACACGCTGTATTTTGACACGCTGGATACGAAAATAATAATAATGAAATTTTTATAACACCAAAAATGCAATTTTTGTGGCTTTTGCAGAAAAATGGTGCGTGCTGGAAAAATTTAAAGTTTATTTTCGGCTTTAGCGTATCAAAATACATCAGGAACAACCAAGCGGATAAAAGCGGAATGTAACACAAATTTAAGCATTGATCATAGTTTCGAAGAATCAGAAGCGACAAAGAAGACATGTCATATCGGAGTAGATCTAATACTCTCGCAATGATTTATAAATTTCTACTCCTCTACTACGGTAGCAGATTTTTCTACTTCCCTCAAGATATTTTCTACTACTATGGTAAGAAATCTACTCCTCAAGATATTATGTGAGTTTCATACAATGCAAAAGTACTATTCTTTCTACAAATCTGCTTCCCCGACAGTATTTTCTACAACTCGTAGAATTTCTAGTACTCTACGCATAAACTCATATCTACTCCCCTCTCTTGAAATCTACTACCCTGACAGTAATTTCTACTACTCTTGATTTCCACGCATTTGATTTCTAAATTAATCTAATTCATGATCTGAACTTAAAAGGATCGGCCAATATTCATAGTCAAATTAAGCTCCAACTTAACTTTAGTAATCTACTAAGTGGACAGATAATACACTGAACTGGCAGCTACTAAGCGATTTCAGCCTACTGATAAGCCTTATTATGTACCACTATATTACATTAAAACCAGAGTTGGCAACCGAATCGAATAAAGGTTTCGGTTTCGGTTTTACTCCCACTTGCCAATCGGTTTTGGTTATCGGTTTCGCTCCTTGATTTTGAAAAGGTTTCGGTTGGTTGGAGCGATTGAAAAGGTTTCGGTTTAGGTTTTAAAAGGTTTCTAGATGGCCCAATATTAGGAAATTTTATATCAATTCAATATAAATCAAGGGTGCTGAATCTAACTACATTTACCGAATTTCCTTATCTAATCGCATTTTCAAACAAATTTCTGCTTAAATTTTTAGTTTTTATACCCTACACAACGTTTGAAACGTCCATAAGGACGCAAGTCCGGTATGGATAAGTATATATATTCATGATCAGCATCGAAAACAGATTTAGCCATATCCCCGTCTGTCTGTCACCATACAGGCTGGATTTTTTTTTTTGAGACATCGATGTGAAACTTTAGGTTTACGTTTTTATTTCCGAATTGAGATCAACTACTACGAAAAAATAGCGAAAATTTTCCAAGTCTTTTCAAAAACCATAAAAATGCCTGCGCACACAGAGGCGTTATTCGTGCCGCAGGCGGTTTCGAAATTAATTTTGTCACAAATAATTGTATTTTTGAAAATATAGCGCATGGTAGAAGAAAATAAGGTTGTGCCGCTTCTGACACTATCCGCCATCTTAACCATCTGACATAAATAAGGATTGTGCTACCAGATATATTTTAAAAAAATCTCAAGAAAAGGGCTGCCAGATGTGGCAATTAGTCCTAATTTTGCCAATTTAAACCCCGATTTTGTGACGAATTTATGCAATGGCGACATGAAACGATGTTGCATTTGTAAAATCTGACTCTTAAAAATTATTTTATGCTAGGAACACTAAAAAAAAAACTTGGAAAGAGTAAAATGCCGATAAGTTATGAAAAATATCTGGCAACTCCACCACGTTTCTTAGAAAATGTTTAACAATGTGGCAGCTTTTGGAACATTAAAGGAAACGTCAGAATCCTTATTTATGTCATTTTGTATGAAGTGGATCAACCTTATTTTCTTCAGCCATGATATAGCGTTTTTTATACAGCCTGTTTCCATAGCAATACAATAAATAACAAACACAAAAAACTCAGTTTCAAAACCAATTCGAATCAGTTTGAAAATAAACCTTTTGACGGTTTTCATATTAGTCTAATAAGTCTAACAAACAAAATAGTCATTTTCAGAACCATTTCAGTCAGACTTTTTGATTGTTTCCATAGCAATATAATAAATAACACACAAAAATAATAAATAACCTTATAAAAAGATTTATTGAATATTTAAAAAAAATATTTCCTATATTTTAAAAATATATGAAATAAATAAATGAAATACGATGAATTTTTTCTTAGGAAAAAAAACTTCAAGTCAATTTTGTGTACGAAAACCTTTTGAAAACCGATTAAAAACCCGTAACCTTTTCAATTGTTTTTGGTTGAACCCATTCAATCGGTTACGACGAATCGGTTTCGGTTTAGGTTTCGCTCCCTAAAATGAATCGGTTTCATTCGGTTTCGGTTTCGGTTAAGGTTTCGGTTGCCAACCCTGATTAAAACTCACAATTGTTTCGGTTTCGGCCGAAATTAAAAAAATGAGAATTCGGCAATTTCGGTTTCGGCCGAAAAAAAAAATTTCGGCTATTTCGGTTTCGGCCGAAATTAAAAAAAGCGATTTCGGTCGGTCTCTAATACTAACTACTAACAATTAAACAAAAATAATATTTCCGAAATTTTTGTAGTTTGGTCTTACCATTTGTTCGTATGAAATAATTTTTATTTATTTATCAAAAATATTTGAGTGCATGAATTTAGTCTTCTTTAAGTTAATTTAATTAATTGTTAGTACAACTTAATATTTGGCAATAAATATGCCCTGTATCAGTAATACAAAAAAAGATTTTTAACATTGTGATGTTGGTCTTATCATTACTTCGTGCAGTGTACATATCTCAAAATTAATTAAAAACTATTTTTGAAATTAAATTAATTGACTATTTTTCCTTGCTTGATTTTTGGTTGAAAAATATTTCGAAAACCACTTCAATGATTTTGGTGAAATTTTGGTTTGAGGGATTTTGGGAGGTAAAACGATAAACAAGAAATAAGTTTATGCTTATTAAAGTGGAAAATCCAGTTGAGTTAACTTTTGTGTCTTTTTTTCACTTTTAAATTCCTACTTTTTTTTGAGTTTATGGAACCGGAACCGAAACCGATATTTTTACAATCTAGGAACCGAAACCGATATTCCTTTCGGTTCCAGTCCCTGGTTAGAAATGACCAAAATAGGGTATAGAATTTTGAATTAGACGATCACAACGTTAGGATGCCACATTTTTACATATACAGTCAAGGAAAGAAGTTTATGTAGGGTAATGTCACCTTGAGTGGACCGCCACCTTGAGTGAACCCCTTGAAATATTTGTGTGATGTGACAGTCGAAATGTCATTCTAATACTGTAGATGGATGCGCCACACGCTAAAACCATAAGTTAATGAGTTTCAAAATGAACAGACGTGTTTATGTGCATAAACAAAGAATTTAAAAAAAATCAAAAAAGATAAGTTATCGATTTTTTATCGATAATTTTTCGATAATTTATTCTGAGACCAGAAAATCGGTATTTTATTGATAGTTTTTCGATATTTTATTCATAATTTTTCGATATTTTATCGATAATTTTTCGATTTTTTATCGATAATTTTTCGATTTTTATCGATAATTTTTCGATTTTTATCGATAATTTTTCGATTTTTATTGATAATTTTTCGATAATATATCGATAATTTTTCGATATTTTATCGATAATTTTCCAATATTTATCGATAATTTTAGTTTCCTGATCCATTTAAAAATTTTGTTCCAATTCCATTTTGTTCCGGTCCAATTCCATTTCGTTCCGGTTTCATTCCCATTTCGCTCCCGACCTCATTTCCAACCCAATGCAAAAAACCGCATCCAAATCGGTTAAGTATTTCTCAAGAAAAACAAAAATTTTTAGTAAAAAATTCAGATTTTTTTTTGTACTCCCTTTTTAAAATTAATTTTTTGGAAAATGAGCTAAAACCCATAATTAATACATAAATTATGAAAAGCTTAATAAAAATCTGAATTTTTTACTAAATAAACATATGGAGGGTACGCCAATCAAACCAAAAACAATTTTGTTTTTGTATTTTCTGGCAAGTGAATTGTTGTGTGTGTATCACAGCACACACAATGTAAAAATTCATTTGCCATGCAACTTGCTTGCTGGGACTTTGAGGAAATTCGTCAACCAGGCATAGTAGTAGGTTGCTATACAACAACAAGTAAAAATTCAGTTTGCTGCATTTTACCATTCGCTGCTTCAGTGAGTTGGCGTGCGATGCAAAGGAGAAGCAATTCTCTTCTGCGTCATACCAATACTTACTTATAGCGTCGCTTGGATAAAATAAAATGCATAAAGAGTGCTGACGAGGATCCGTGGCTGGATCCGAAACAGCTCTACACTCTGCCAGACTGAGTTTTTGCTTAGTTGTTGTACTCCCTTTCCAAAATTAATTTTTTGGAAAATGAGCTAAAACCCATAATTGATACATAAACGAAAATAATATAAAATTGGCGGCCATTTTGTATGGGAGGTAGGCGTGGCTCTTATCCGATGTTACCCATTTTCCATACCGTCCAATCATTCGCCAAAATAAGAGGAATCCCAAAATTTGGAGGCGATCGGTTAAGTATTTCTCAAGGTAAACGAAAATAATATAACATTGGCGGCCATTTTGTATGGGAGGTAGGCGTGGCTCTTATCCGATGATTTTCAATACCGTCCAATCATTCGCCAAAATAAGAATAAACCCAAAATTTGGGGTCGATAGCCCAGAAGCTACGACAGTTATCGTGCGAAATGACAGACAGACGGACATGGACTAATGGACTCAGGAGGTGATGCTGATCAAGAATATATATACTTTTCCATACCGGACACACCTCCTTATGGGCGTTACAAACGGTGTGACAAAAACAATTAGGGAATTCACAAGGGTCTCGTATCGGTTGTATTGTTGTATTGTCGTGAAAAAATACGATAGTTGTGAAAATGTTGTTGCGATAATACAACTTTTTAACCTGTGTTTCTATGACTCTCGTATTGATTCTTCTTCTTATTTGAAAAGTAATTAGAGGGAATTGTTAAAATTTCTTTTAGGGACTATTTTTAATGCATAAAACGTGCACGACTTGCCGAACAAGGCTCGTGGAGGCCACCAAAACTCTTCCGACTATCAACTTTGGTCAGATGGCCACTTGCACCACAGGGCAGACGAATGCCTGGCCCAGGGGTTTCCGGAAGCATTTTGCATGCATTAAACGTGCGCGACTTGTTGAAAATATTGAATCAAAGCACAGGTGAACGGCAAAATTTCTTCCGATCCTTGATTTGAGCCGAATCAGCACCTCCGCGAATGGTGGCACGCATCCAGTGGCGAACGAATTTAGGTTAGGTTGAACATTTCCAATAAAATTTGTTCGCTCTCTTTTTCTCCCCCTCTCTGAAATGACAGTACTAGATTTTTTTCTGCAATGGGTGTGCTCACAACAATTGTATTTTTTCAAACACGATGATACGACAATACGAGACCCTTGTGAATTCCCTAAATATACCCTTGGACACTAGTGTGCAGGGTATAAAAACCCAAATTGTAACTTTGTTCATAATTGTGAAGTGTAAAAATATTGGTAAAAACGATTTTCGAAAGGTAAGACAAATATTTTTGTTTGGTTTGGACATTCAATTTCATTGCCCGAAACTATTACGTAGCTAATAATTTTGATGTTGGAAAATTTTGGTTGTTCGCTCCAAACTAGCATGTCACCTTGAGTGGACCCCCTTTTTTAACCTTGAGTGGACCGCCTAATTTTTCCATTTTTAATGATAATTTACCATTTTTATGGATACAAATAAGCATTGAACTATTGATAAACTATTTCCTTTGCTTTTTATTAATATTTTCAACGTTTCACGTTTATCATCTCTGTTAATTGAAGCTAGTCCTTTCGAAACAGGTAAAACTCCTGAGAACCTAAGAAGTGCACCTCGAGGTCGTCAAACAATGAAAAGTACGAATGAGGTAAACAAATTAAAAGAAGCAAAGGCATCACATCCCACAAAAAGAGGTAGAAAGCCATCGATGAAACAACCCACGCCATCTAAAAAGATGGAGAAGCTGTAAGAAAAGAAGAAAACAGGCGAACAAAACAAGGAAAAGAAGTCGACAAAATCATCTTCGGAGGAGGGCACCGATTTCTGAATCTGGAAGAATTGCCAATCAGATTAAATCATAACATGTGTCCACTCAAGGTTACAAATTTTTTTTCAGAAAATGAGGTTTTTTCGGCAAGACCGAAATTTTTTTTGCCAAACAATAAATCAAAGATCTGTTACCGTCAAAAGTTGTCTAATGACATAAACTAAAAAATGGTATATAACAACTACTATAAAGGTGACATTACCCTACACAGCTATTTGTTTACGGTGGATCACAGCCATATGTTATAGTATTGATATTGGTATCTATGTAAAGGTCTATTTATCTTCTTTCGAACGAGTGCCGTTTAGTGTCTATCGAGGAAATCATTGAAAATTTACTTACTTTTCCAACTTTTTTTCCTTAGGGTCAAAAACAATTTTTTTTATGCGAAAAATTTCGTTAGTCAAAAACAAACTACTTTGTAGAAGAAAGTTTTGTGATAAAAAATGTTCCAGAAGTTGACAATTTTTCCAAAAATTGGTAATAGCGTTTCTTCTGTATACACTTTTGGCCAGTGGTCGATTTTACGACAATCAAATTTTCTCTTTCGTATTTTAAAAAATTAATAATTTTTACATTTATTATAATAATTACACCGTTTGACACTAAAAAACGCACATGATCGGGACTGACAGATTCTGTTAGAGTTTTTCTAGATCAATTCTCAAAACCATTTAAATCGCATTTATGCATTTTGCATTTTTCTCATGTGCATAATAATTCTTCAAAAATACAGTTGATTGGATTTTAAATATGCATTTGATAGGGGAAAAACATACCTTTAAAAACATGTAAACTTTTGACAATCGGATGTAAACTCATTGCGCTAGACTAGAAACAATTCAGAAATTTTAATTGTTATTTACATTTTTTCTATTTTAACGTAAGTTTTTTTGTAAAAAAAATTGGAAATTTTAGGGTTGTTCGCTCGATTGTTTTTATTTCGATCTGAACGTTAGTATGGAGTTTCGTTTGTACGAACAGTCACCATACGCAATGCATTACGACTGTGTCGTGAAAGGTTTGATTTTCTCACTGGCATGAAGGCTGTTGTATACCACCCTAGGGGTATACAATTTTATTAGGTCGATAAAAAACCACATATCAAATATGTTAATTGTAGCGAATCGGAAGTTATGCCATGTGTAAGAATAAAAAAAGAGAAAAAAAACAGTTTTTTAAAATATCACCCTTTAACCGACTAAAAAGCAGAAAATAAATTTCGTTTAAATTAATTCCGCAATTTCGATTTAAAATTAAGGGTTTTTGGCTACTTTGTTCCTAATACCATTCCAGATTTTGAAGTTGCAGAAAACGCTTAATTTAAAATCGAAATTACGGAAATTAATTTAAAGGAAATTCATTTCCTATCCCTTTTTTACACTTTTTCCCGAATGCGAACCTAAGTACAACATTTCGGCCCTGTAGCTTAAAAAATACGAAAGTTAGAACTTTAAATTGGCTCCATCCAGCTCCCCTTGCCCCCACACCAAAGGGTACAAAATTTCATTTTGTCAATAAGAACTCACCTACCAAATTTCATCATTGTAGCTTGAAGGCATTGGAAGTTATGCCATGTTTAAAAAAAATGGGTTTAAATCCCCCAACGGCCCCCTACGCCCCTAATGGACCCCAACATTTAATAGAATGCATTGTCACCGGAGTTCTATCAGTGTTCCAAATTTCAGCTCTCTAGCTCATGTGGATCAAAAAGTTCGCTGCAGATTTGAGAATATATATATATATATATATCCTAGTGGCGGCCGTGGTGCAGTGGTTAAGACCTCTGCTTCACGATCGGAAGGTATCGGGTTCGACTCCCACCTGGGGCAAGGCAGAAATTTGTTTTCTGTGTAGACCGCCACTCTCTCGCCAAGTTCTGGCAATCTTGCAAGAGTAACTTGCCATGAAAAAGCTTCTTCTTTGGGAGTCCCGCCGTTCGGAACCGGCAATAGGTCCACAATTATCATATATGATAATTGCATTAAGAAGCTCGGCCAAAATCCCTCAAGACCCTATTATAAATACACCCTATACAAAACCACCAATTATAGGTGGTTTTGTAGCCCGGACCATGTCCAAAATCCATTTCTAAACATTTCCAATCAAATCTACCGAAAAAAAAAATGCTCTCAAGATCCCATTTTTACCCTTATATATGTGGTTTCGGAACCTCGGACCATGTCAAAAATACGTTTCTAAACATTTCCAATCGAATACAACCATAAAAAAGACTTGAAAAATGTTTACCTTTTTTTTCGGTGTATGGGAGCCACGCCCAGTTTTTATCCGATTTGGCTGACTCACGAACTTGATCTCAGTATTCACGAGAAAAACATGTACCCAAAGTTTCAAGTCGATATCTCCAAAACTGCGACCGCTATTGTGCGGACGGACAGACAGACGGACATCGCTAAATCGACTCCGGCGGTGATGCTGATCAAGAATATATATACTTTTCCATACCGGACACGCCTCCTTATGGGCGTTACAAACGTTGTGACAAAGTTAGTATACCCTGCCAGAGTGAGTGTGGGGGTATAAAAAAATGGTAGCAAGAGCCCATTTAGACCCTTATATATGTGGCTTCGGAACCTCGGACCATGTCAAAAATACGTTTCTAAACATTTCCAATCGAATACAACCATAAAAAAGACTTGAAAAATGTTAACCTTTTTTTCGGTGTATGGGAGCCACGCCCAGTTTTTATCCGATTTGGATGATTCACGAACTTGATCTCAGTATTCACGAGAAAAACATGTACCCAAAGTTTCAAGTCGATATCTCCAAAACTGCGACCGCTATCGTGCGGACGGACAGACAGACGGACATCGCTAAATCGACTCCGGCGGTGATGCTGATCAAGAATATATATACTTTTCCATACCGGACACGCCTCCTTATGGGCGTTACAAACGTTGTGACAAAGTTAGTATACCCTGCCAGAGTGAGTGTGGGGGTATAAAAAAATGGTAGCAAGAGCCCATTTAGACCCTTATATATGTGGCTTCGGAACCTCGGACCATGTCAAAAATACGTTTCTAAACATTTCCAATCGAATACAACCATAAAAAAGACTTGAAAAATGTTAACCTTTTTTTTCGGTGTATGGGAGCCACGCCCAGTTTTTATCCGATTTGGATGATTCACGAACTTGATCTCAGTATTCACGAGAAAAATATGTACCCAAAGTTTCAAGTCGATATCTCCAAAACTGCGACCGCTATCGTGCGGACGGACAGACGGACATCGCTAAATTGACTCCGGCGGTGGTGCTGATCAAGAATATATATACTTTTCCATACCGTACACACCTCCTTATGGGCGTTACAAACGTTGTGACAAAGTTAGTATACCCTGCCACAGTGAGTGTGGGGGTATAAAAAGGGATTTGAGTCCTCCCACGGTCCCCTACGCCTCTGATGGACCCAAAATTTAATAGAATGCATTGTCACTGGAGTTCTATATGTGCAACTCTCTAGCTCATGTGGAAGTGTATGAAAAAGCTCGCCGCAGATTTGAGTATATATATAGGTATATATATAGGTATATATATATATATATATATATAATAAGGGTATTCATTTAAAGTGGGAAACGCGCAGTTACTTAAAAGAACTATCAAATTTCATATGTTTTGACTGCTCATCTGCACAACTGAATCGTTTCCGAGGGGCTTCCCACTTTAAAGATGCAGAATTATTTGCATCCGACTTTATAGTGTTTCGCGACGATGGTCGGGACAAAGATGTAAATTCACACGGTCGTGGAGTTCTTCTAGCAATGAATAATCATTATGACCCTACTTTAGTAAAATCGTCGAACACTACAGATTTTGAGTTTATTTGTGCCAAAATAGCTGTCTCAAAACGATACCTATACATTTTTTGCTGCTACATTCGTCCCTCACAACCAATTCACGGTTATCAATTGGCCATAGATGCCATCGACTCTATATCAGATAACGTAAACCCATGCGATACTATCGTAATTTTGGGCGATTTCAACCTGCCTAATCTTCAATGGGCACCATCTGATGATGATACGCATTTCCTCGCTGAAAATCCATCTTCAAGTAAAGAAATCCTCTTTACTGACTGTCTGTCTGACTCTGGATTCTTCCAACTTAACGGAACCACTAACAACCTAGGCAGATTACTCGATCTGGTTTTTTCTTCTAACGTTGACAACTGCATAGTTTCAGAAAGCAGTCACCTCCTATCTACTTTAGACCGTTATCATCCACCCCTATCTCTTGTATTTTCCTACGAAAACGATTCCGAAAAGGTACCGACCGAACTCACATTCAGTTTTAATTTTCGTAAGACTGATTTCGAATTACTGAACAATTTGCTTCGCAACATAAATTTTAACCATATTATTGATATTAGCCGCAATAATATCAATCATGCTCTTGAATTTTTCTACAGCGAAATCTATAAGTGTTTTGCAAACTGTGTGCCATTTGTGCCAAATAGAAGTTATTCGTCATCCCCACCCTGGTATAACAAAGAATTGCGCTCACTGCGTAATACAAGGAACAAATTATGGCTTGTATACCTAAAATCTCGGTCTGACTCTGACTTTTCCAACTACCAAGGTGTCTATACCAGTTTTTCTGATCTCTGCGAGTCTCTATATCTCGATTACCTACGAAAAATGGAATCTTGTTTAATTTCGGACCCTAAGCGTTTCTACAACTTTATCAATACTAAGAGAAAATCAGATGGTTTCCCGTCCACACTAAAACTTTCTGATATATCCTCAGCCGACCCCAAATCAATTGCAAACATGTTTGCTAAATTCTTTAGCCAGTCATTCGCCTGCCATAATTCAGTACCTGATACTGATTATTTTTCTTATATGTCCACATGTTCTCAAACTTCAATGTATTCGGCTAACATATCAATTACATCGGTAGAAGAAAAGATAGGAAAACTTAAGAATGAATGCTCTCCTGGCCCTGATGGCCTACCGTCAATTGTCTTGAAAAAATGTTCCGTTGCCTTGGCAGCTCCCCTCACCGCTCTCTTTCAATCTTCTGTCGCACAAGGAGTTTTCCCTACAATGTGGAAGAATTCTTACATTACTCCTCTTCACAAGAAAGGATGCAAGAATGACATTCTAAATTATCGACCTATAGCTAAACTCTCTTGTATACCTAAATTATTCGAAAGCATTATTTATGATACTATGTTCTTCCATTGCAAAACTATTGTCTCCCCGGCTCAGCACGGATTTCTGAAAGGAAGATCGACCACCACAAACCTAACGGAATTCGTTTCTAGAACTCTTCGTGCTTTAGAAGACGGTAAAGAAGTCGATGTAATTGCTACCGATTTCAGCAAGGCTTTCGATACCATTTCGCATGAAATTATCTATCTTAAACTTAAAGCCTATGGCTTCCAACCAAGTTTTATCATGTGGATCAAATCTTATCTCGAAGAACGAAAATATATGGTTACTTTCAGATCTTCTATATCCGATCCCTTTATCGCTACATCTGGTGTCCCCCAAGGTAGCCATCTCGGTCCTTTAATATTCGTCCTGACAATAAACGATGTGGATTATGTCATCAGAAATTCTCATTTATCAGTCTATGCTGACGACATGAAAATCTCTAGAACTATATCAACTACATCAGATTCTCCGCCATTACAATCTGATTTAAATAGGTTTTCAACTTGGTGTACGAAAAATTTCCTAATGCTTAATGTCACCAAGTGCCAAACTATAACATATTCCCGTAAACGTCTTCCTCCACCTCCCAGAACGTACCTACTTTGCAACGAGCCTGTACCACTAGTGACAGAATTGAGTGACTTGGGCGTTATCTGCGACAGAGAACTTAATTTTCGCTCCCATATTGATAATATAGTAAAAAGAGCAAATTCTGCCTTGGGTTTTGTTAAGCATTGGTCCAAGGAATTCACTAATCCATATGTTACGAAATCACTTTACTTTACCTTTGTTAGACCAATACTTGAATACGCTAGCCAAGTTTGGTCTCCTTTTAGACCTACTCACTCCATGAGAATTGAGGCTATACAGCGCAGATTCATTCGTTTTGCCCTACGCGGTCTTCCCTGGGACGACCGTTTCCACTTGCCCCCTTATGTTGACCGCTAAAAATTAATAAATTTACCAGCCCTGGAAACTCGTCGACAAACTGCCGATATACTCTTTATCCATCAACTTCTATCAGGTACCGTTGACTGTCCCGCGTTACTCCAGTTGATCTCCCTTAATACTAACCCACGTAACCTTAGATCTGTACCTTTATTTAATATTACCTTCCACCGCACTGATTATGGCTATAATGAACCAATGTCCAGAATGCTTCACATGGTTAATAATATGTCCAATTGCTTTGATTTCCATTTAAACAAATATACCCTTAGAAATTCAATCTCTTAATCTCTCTAATCCAAATCCCAATCACCATTATATTTAATTTAGTTTTTTAAGCTTATATTAGATCACCACTGTTATATCTATAAGTAGTTATATAAGCTTGTAATAAGCGTAAAAATAAATAAAAAATAAATAAATGAATCGCCCTAGTATGTATATATAGTCAAGCCAAAGCAAGTTAATATTAGGGTTATAAAAATCGGCTGATATTGACATTTGATTTCGAAATTCTAAATTCCTATAAGATTTCAGAACTGTATTTCAAATCCGACGTGGAACTCATATCCTATTATAAATCAATTCCTACAGGATTTCAGAACACCACAGATTATTTATAAATAATTTTAACATTTATTTACTTTTATTGTAAATATGAAAATATAATTTTATTAAAATTGTATGTATTTATGTACTTAGCAACAGTTTATTGTTGTGACACGATTGGGCTTTTTTTTTCTAATTCAGCTATATTCACATTGTTTTGCTGTACCGATCCACTTCCAGGACTAGATGGTATTGTTCCTGTTCTATCAAGATTCCAAGGATTAGAGCCTGAAATTGGAGAATCTGCATGACCAAATCCTGAATGGTTTTCATGTTCTACAGCATTAGAACCATCATATTGAGTGTTTTCTAATCTAGTTATAAGCCTTTCATCCTCTTCACCAAACTCACCGCCCATTAAAGTTGGCTCTCCGACCACCATTACGTCTTGAGAAGAAAGTGAAAAATTTGGACCAGATGGAGAACGCTTTTGGTTTGTAACAGGCGGTGTATTTGTGCTTGCGCCTGCACCTGAGTTTGATCCTTTTCGCTTACGCCTTTTATTGGCAGGCCGCTGAGGGTCCTTTTTTCCCGGAGGTGCAACCATTCGTTGCCACTTTTGGAAAAGTGTGGTTTTCAGGCAATCCCTTGGACTAAGTGCATATGCTTTATGTCGAGACATAAGTTCTTGCATAGGTTCAAGTATAACACAGAGACGAAGATAATTCAACGTCGAATTTGTAATTCCTGCTCTAGTTATATTTTTGGTAATTTGGTCTAAGAGCATAGGATCTGGTGGAAGAGATGTTCCTATTACAGACCTAGGAATAAGTTCTCGATGTCCTTTGATAGTCATGTGCCATGATTTTATGCGCATATAGTCATCGTATATAAATTCTAAGATAAGTCGAGCATCTGCGCACACCTTTGTGAAAAATGGTTTACCATGTTGCGTAATTACTGTGCATTGGTCACAATCTAGTGTAATCGATGTGTTATGAAAGGATTCTTTTGCGTGTTTCAACTGGAAATAAAGATCAGAAACACCTCCTTCGTATATGCTGCGAAAAAATCTTGGAATTAATGTTCTTCCAATTGTATATCGTTTTGGGCCATCTTCCAAACAAAACAAAATCGTTAGTCTCGAATCATCTTCAAAAAACTCTGTTGTAAATGAGTCCCACCAACAATTATCACTTTCTTCTGTTCGTTGCTGCAAGCGTTTATTTAGTTCAAATACTCGGTGCTCCGTATGACTGAAGTAAGAGTTGTGACGTCTAAAGCCTTGTTCCATACGGTCCATTTGCTGGGAGCCGCTCATTATAGGATGGCCGCCTCCGTGACTGAATGGAGAAGTAGGGGGTAGAGTACTGAACTGACCTCCCACACCAAACACAGCTTGTGACGAGAAATGTGTACCCTGTCCACTATTAAATGGAGTCCCGGAACTTGCGGGTCGACTAAACTGTCCCAGACCTGATGAGGGAGATCCAAAGGGTCCACCTACCGGACCATTGTAAGTGCCAGAATTCGATGATTGTGTATAACTACCAGGAATATTCTGTTGTCCGATCGGTCCTGGTGTTGAAGAGCCAGATGGTGCTGGAGAGGAAGTGTACTGTGGTGTATTGGACCCAGGTTGATTAGTATTCTGAAAAACTAATGATTGGTTTCCAGCAGGTGAAGATTGGCCAGTTTGGGGATATTGGCCACTAGTTGAACTATATGAAATTCCAGATTGAGGAAAGCCACCTTGACTGGCTGCATCAGGATTTAATGCGGCAGCATTGCTAGCGCCTGACAAAAGTGATGTATTTTCTGGTACAGAAACGTTTTTCCAACTACCATCATCCATAGCTGATTGTGAAGTCATTGTAGATCCTGAATTTATTCCTCGACGATTCATTCCTAACATGCTAATTTCGGTGTACTTTTAAAAACATTTGATTCCTGTTAAATGGGAAAAAATATTAATTTTAATTTATATTGAACTAGCTGTTACATACCCGGCGTTGCACGGGTTGCATAAAAGTAAAAAAATAAATATTTATAGTAATTTGCTATGGTCAATTCCCCCCGTGACCCAAATTATATCTAACGATGCACTTGGTGGCAGCTGTAATCCCGACTGGTATGATTCGCCCAAAAAAAAGTCCCAGGACGCACTTAGGGTGGCTGTAATCGCACCGGGCATGATTCACCCAAAAAAAAGTCCAAGAAAACACTTGGTGGTAGCTGTAATTCCACCCGGCATGATTCATCCAAAAAATGTCCAAGGCAGCATTTGGTAGCAGCTGTAATCCCACCCGTCATGATTCACCCAAAAAAACTCCGAGGACACACTTGGTAGCAGCTGTAATCCCACCCGGCACCCAAAAAATTTCCAAGGACGCACTTGGTGGCAGCTTTAACCCCACCCTTCACGATTCACCCAAAAAATGTCCAAGGACGCAGTTGGTGTCATGAACCACTCAATATTCGGTGGTTACTAAGTTACATTTTAATTGTTGTATGGGTGCCACGCCCCGTTGTCCAAATCCAACCTCTTATGTCCTATTGCAATTTCCACTACTTTTTATATACAAATTTCAATAAAATCGCTAAAGCCGCTTAACCGTGATATGGGGCAGAAAATTGTATGTGCGGTGCAGCGCCCCTTGTCCAATTATTCCCATATTCTACACATAGCCACAGCTGGGCGATAAGAATTTCATGTGTAATGGATTGCGGCTTGAATTACAATTATTTTACGATTGCAGTAATTGTAATATCGAAAAATTTTAAATTACAATTACAGTAATCGTAATCCTAATGTTTCGATGAAGGATTGCAATAATCTTAATTTTAAATTTTTTTAAAGTACGATTTGTTGACTAATCGTAATCGAAGTTGGTCAAACTGCGAAAGCTAATCTAGAGGTGAATTGAAAAAAAGTTTAATACACCCCTTACTTCATCGGCACCGGTAGAAAGATTGTTTTTTCGATAATTTTTCGATTTTTTATCGATAATTTTTCGATAATTTATAGATATTTTATCGATAATTTTCCAATATTTATCAATCATTTTCAAATATTTATGGATAATTTAAGTTTCCTATCCATTAAAAATTTTGTTCTAACTCCATTTTGTTCCGGTTCAATTCCATTTCGTTCCAGTTTCATTTCCAAAACAGTTTACCCTTGGACACTAGTGTGCAGGGTATAAAAAGTATTGCATTAACAACAAAATAAAAAGTAACAAAAAAAAATAATAAATAGTTTAAAAAAAAAATAAGCTTTGCTTCAAGAAAAATAAAATACTTTGTTCCAAATATCATTACAGGTTTTGAAGTCGCCACAACCCCTTTTCTTTAAATCGATCTTGCGGAAATTAATTTAAAGGAAATTTATTTTCTGCTTTTTAGTCGGTTTAAGGGTTATATTTTAAAAAACTTGTTTTTTTACTCTTTTTTATGTCCCCCTTTTTAAAATTTATTTTCACCCATCTTTTTCCCCATTTTTTTAGTATTTACCCCATTGCGTACCTAAGTACAAAATTTGGGCCCTGTAGTTTAAAAAATATGAATGTTAGAACTTTAAATTGGCTTCAACCCTCTCCCCTCATTAAGAATCCACCTACCAAATTTCATTATTGCAGCCTGAAGGACTCGGAAGTTATGCCATGTTTAAGAAAAAGGGGTTTGAGTCCCCCAAAATTTAATAGAATGCATTGTCAACCGAGTGCAATCTGTGTACCAAATTTCAGCTCTCCAGCTTATGTGGAAGTGTATGAAAAAGCTGGCCGCAGATTTGAGGATATATATATTAAACCGCCTCGAAAAAAAAAAGTTTTCCGGGTCACCTCCTGGAAATGTACTTTGGTCTATTTTATGATGATTCTCAAAATATTTCGGCTTCAGCAACTGTAATCCGTGAGCTGGACAATTTACAAAAAACCTCTACAAATCATGTTTTTTACATGAACGCATTTCTTTATATTGCTTTTAGTCAAATAACCTTTATGCAATAATAGACTTTGAAAAACTACACCAGCACAAGTCCGATATTTTTGCGTTTTTTTTTTTACTATTGAAAAGGGTGCTAATTTCCCTTCTGGGGGGCCAAAAAGTGGAATCACCAATTTTGATTTTTTTTTTCAAAATTCCCGTTATTGTGCATATTTTATTTTTTTTTGTTTTGTGGTTTGTTTTTGGATTGAATTGACTTCTGACCTCGATGCGCAAAGGTCACACGCAGACGCGGATACAGAGGGAGCGGATACAGCGGTTCCAACCGGGTTTCGGATTCGGCCGAAAAATAAAATATCGTTTTCGGCCGAAATTTCGATATTACTGCCGAAAGTTTCGACTTGATACGAAAAATGTAACAAATAAATTACAAAGATTACACTGATCGACAAAACTGAACTTTTATGTGTTAAATATACTTGATAGACAAATTCTTATGTATTTTGCCACACTGAATATGGAAATAATAATGAAATTTTTACAGCACGCACCAAAAATGCAATTTTTGTACAATTTTCATTATTATTGTCGGATTTGGAAAAGCAAAATACATAGATTTAAGTATTGATCATAGTTTCAATCAAAAGCGACAAAGAAGACAAGTCCCCAATTTGTATTGAAACTAGAGAGTGAACTATCTTCGGCTATACCGAAGCTGAAATACCCCCACACAGTAGGAAGAAGTACCTCGAACATAAAATTATGTGGTTTCAAGACCCCATTTTGAGCCACCTATAAATAATTTTGGAGCCCGGACCATGTCCAAAATCCGTTTCTAAAAATTTCCTATCAAATCGACCAAAAAAAAACTTGGTCTCAAGACCCCATTTTGACCCTTATATATGTGGTTTTGGTACCTCGGACCATGTCAAAAATACGTTTCTAAACATTTCCAATCGAATGCAGCAATAAAAAAGACTTGAAAATGTTGACCTTTTTTCCGGTGTATGTTTTTGTCCGTTGACTCCGGCGGTGATGCTGATCAAGAATATATATACTTTTCCATACCGGACACGCCCCCTTATGTGCGTTACAAACGTTGTGTCAAAGTTAGTATACCCTGCCACAGTGAGTGTGGGGGTATAAAAACAAAAATTAAAAACTTTGGAACTTATTTTCTTGAAGTAATTTGTATGTTACATACCACCTTCATCCATTCACCCCTTCACAGCGTTCTCACTCTTCTCCTATCGGAGTATATCTACTACTCTCGCAATGATTTTTAAATTTATACTCCTCTACTACGGTAGTAGATTTTTCTACTTCCCTCAAGATTTTTTCTACTACTATTGTAAGAAATCTACTCATCAAAATATTATGTGAGTTTCATACAATGGAAAACTACTACTCTTTCTACAAATCGACTACCCAAGATATTTTCTACTACTATTGTAAGAAATCTACTCCTCAAAATATTATGTGAGTTACAATGGAAAACTACTACTCTTTTTACAAATCTACTACCCCTACAGAAATTTCTACTACTCTACGTAGAAACCCATATCTACTCCGCTCTCTGGAGATCTACTACCCTGACAGTAATTTCTACTACACTCGTAAAATTTCTACTACTCTATGTAAAAAAATTAAATGTACTCCCCTAAAATCAGATATCTACTACTCTCACTAGCAAAAAGTGAGAACCCTGCCCTTCAATTGATTTCCACGCATTAGTTATTTCTAAATTCATCTAATTCATGATCTGGGGCGCAATCGTATACCTCGATATTCAACGAAAACGAGGTTCTGCACATCGTTTTTGCTTCACGTAAACCAATTCTCGTTCGAAAACATTTCAATTCTCGATTGCAGCGATGTCGTATCACTTTACATGTTGTTTTCACTTGTTTTAAGAAACTTTCAAGCAAAAAAAAGTGATTGCTCCAAAAAATTAAAGATGTAAGTTGTAAATTATATTTATTGTTAAACTTTGATTCAATAAAATTATTTTTTAGGGTTCAACAAAGCAATCAAACTCAAATAAAAGAGATGATCGAGTTCATGGAGAAGCATTCGTGGATTGCAAAAAAGGCATTGCAAAACATTGAACATGGGAAGGAACAAAAACAAAAATAATGGAACAAGTTGCTTGCTATGCTAAACAGTAATGGCGCAGTTGGCTGGAGTGTATAATGTTTAACGTTCTGCGCAGGGGCGGTTGTTGAGCCTTCCTGTTCCACTTCGAAGGCAGTTGCTAATCAATGAGCAATTCTTTCGGCCTTACTGGATGATGGTGCAACATGCACCACCTACTTTCACGCAATTCCAATGGACTTGAAGCATCCGTTATCTGCCTCATCGCTTTCGTCAAGAAGGAAATATCTTGTAATCATTGAATTATAACACACCCAAAATTTTACAATTTTTATCTTTCACAAGCGAAGTGTTTGGAAAGTGCTTTTTCACACCGGATAAAATCGTGTAAGGGTTCGGAAAGTGTTTTTTGCTAAAAGTAAAACGAGAATTGATAGTAAAGTTACGTGAAGCAAGCTTTGGGAACCCAGCCGCTGATCACGTTTTCAACAATCAGCGAAAACGTGAATCGTGGTCGAGTTACACGATTGCACCCCTGAACTTAAAATGATCGATTTCAGCCTACTGATACGCTTAATTATGTACAGCTTTATTACATTTAACTCACAATTTTGTTCTTTAATTTTTTCGGTTTCGGCTTCGGTTTCCGCCAAAATTAAAAAAATTTAGATTCGCTTATTTCGGTTTCGTCCGAAAAAAAAGAGTAAAAACTAGTTTTTTAAAATAAAACCCTTACACCGACTAAAAAGCAGAAAATAAATTTCCTTTAAATTAATTTCTACAATTTCGATTTAAAATTAAGGGTTTTTGGCTACTTTGTTCCTAATATCATTGCAGATTTTGAAAAAAACCCTTAATTTAAAATCGAAATTGCGGAAATTAATTTAAAGGAAATTCTTCCTATCCCTTTTTTACTCTTTTTCCCCAATGCGAACCTAAGTACAAAATTTCGGCCCTGTAGCTTAAAAAATACGAAAGTTAGAACTTTAAATTGGCTCCATACATCCCCCTTTTACCCCCACACCCCCCTTTCCAAAGGGTATAAAACTTCATTGTAGCCTGAAGGAATTGGAATTTATGCCATGTTTAAGAGAAAGGGGTTTGAGTGCCCCCACGACCCCCTACGCCTCTAATGGACCCCAAAATTTAATAGATTGTCAACAGAGTTCTATCTGTGTACCATTTTTCAGCTCTCTAGGTTATGTGGAAGTGTGTAAAAAGGCTGTTCGCAGATTTGAGGATATATATATTAAACCGCCTCGAAAAAAAAAGTTGCTCGGGTCAGTTTTTCAATGTCTATTATTTCATAAAATTTATTTGACCAAAGCAATATAAAGAAATACGTGCATGTAAAAAACATGATTTATAGAGGTTTTTTGTAAATTGTCCAGCTCACGGATTACAGTTGCTAGAGCTGAAATACTTTGAGAATCACCATAAAATAGACCAAAGTACATTTCCAGGGGGTGACCCGGGACACTTTTTTTTCGTCCATACAACGTGAGGCGGTTTAATATATATATATATATATATAGTCCACCCAAAGCAAGTTAATATAAGGGTTATAAAAATTTTGGACATTTCGGTTTTGGCCGAAATTAAAAAGTGATTTCGGTCGGTCTCTAGTTTTGAACAACATTTTTATTTATTTTTATTTTTACGATTTTGGTCAAAATTAGAGCGTGCACGCAGCTATTTATTAAACATTATGCGAGCACCAACAAAGATTTTGTGGGAAGTTTTTGGACCAACAGAAATCCATATAGGGTAGAAGGGGGAGGATTCGCCACTGGGGCGCATATGCCACCCCCACTTTTTTGAAAAACTAACAACTCTTTGTAATTGACAGCTTAGTTTCTCATTTAACCAAATAAAGGTCGATTAGAAAAATATTTCCGCACATTATAAAGAGCAAAAAAATAAAAATGTTCCTAATTTTATGCGTTTAAGTTCACGTATCTTAAAAACTGAAAGATATGCAAGAAAACGTAGTTCTACAATGTTGTAGAGCTGAACATTTTTTATAAATTATTTTTTCAAACTTTTAAATCGAAAATTTTAATACTAAAACTACCAAAAGTGTATTTTTTGCTTTTACGGCGAAATGGAGCGTACGGGAAAAATTGATTATATTCGGATTCGGCGTATCAAAACAACCATATGTTATCATTTAACAAAAGTGTTGTCGAACAGAGGTACATTTTACTGGACTTAGACCCACTAGACCAACATTGTTTTATTTTTCGAATTTTTTTTTAAAGAGATAAGACAAATTGCTTTCCACTGTAGTATCGGGCTACTCAAATAGAATCATACATTATGAGCTAACTCGTTTTTTTCTTTTTGGTCCTTAGTCCCAATAGACTTAAAACCCTTCAATTAAATTAGAAATGTCGATTGGAAAGTTCAATTTAACTACGATCTTATTTACAAACTTTTTTACATTTTGTGAAAAAATGTTCCTAAAAAAGTAATTAAGGTATTTGTTTCAGACATGGTAGTATTGCATTACATTGTGTAATTTTTAACATAGAGAAGTAATTGCAATTGAAAGAAAATAAATTTCAATTACTTGTATTTTTTTCAATTGCAAGTACTTGTAATTGCAATTGGGAAATGATCAATTACAAATATGAAATAATTGAAATTGACTTTTTGTCAATTATATTTCCATATATTTGAAATCATTTTCTTGAAATTTTTTCATATAGCAACTGAAAATAATTTTTTGAAAATTACAAAAAAAAATATAATTGACTTTTTTTAGAGTCATTTACACAGAAATTGATGAAAATGAATTGAACAGAAAGTATTTTTTAGAAAAACAGTAATTATTACAATTGAATGTACTTATTACAAAAAAAGTATTTGATAAAAAAAAAAGTCAATTACACATGAAAATATAGTTGGAAATATTTTCAAAATATGATGGTCAACAGTTCTCGTCCAAAATTCAACTGTGTCTTCGATGACCTTTTCAACCAAATGCTGGTCAACAGCACTTCATCAGGTCCTAACTGTGTCTTCGATGACATTTTCAACCAAATGCTGGTCAACAGCTCTTGTAAGAACTGATGTTCGCGTCGTTTGAGTATTTGTAAGGTACTGATTTTATTTTAATAAAATACCTAAATATATAGGCACAAAAAATCACTTAAACTAGACAGAATTAGAATATTATCAGAGGCACGATATGCGTAACCGCATAGGCTATAAACTATTTATTACTTGTGTGTGTACTAAGGCATTCAATCCCGGGATCCCGAATCCCGAAATCCCGGGATCCTGGAAGTTTTCTCAATCCCGGAAACCCGGGATTTTGAGTCCGGAATCCCGGGATTCAAAAATGCATTTTTTATGCATTGTTTAAGATATTTTTGACGTTTTTCCACAAAAATACTCCTTGCATTTACTTTCAATCTAATTGGTGAATCAAAAAAACCCACTTTTGTAGATTTAGTGCTACAAACACACAAAAATTTACAACATTTTTGTCAAAAACGGTTAACAAACAATTTTTATCGATCTGAATACAATTTTTTTAATTTAAACCATTTTTTTTTTACAAAAAAGATATATGTTAAAATTATTTTGTTAACCGTATATCGAAAACTTTACGAATTGGATAAATGGTTTTGTGTGTGTTTTACTTTTGAATGGACACCAATTTCAATAGTTTTAAACAACAATTGGTGTATTTGTTCCCGCTATAATACTAAAACTACTGAAAGTAATGCGTGGTTTTCATTATGTCAAAATAATGGCAATTGTTGTCATATGTTGTGAGAACAGGTTGTCATTTCGTTGTCAATTTAACGAACTGATGTAAAACTCGAAAAATGAATATGAGGTGACGTCACCGTTTGTCATATACGTTGGTATTTGCCAACATGCTGGCAAATTTATTTGCATATGGCACGGGCCAGCAAATTCAGCACTTTGCTGAATCGTTGTCAGTTTGTGATGCCATTGATTATGACATAATGAAAACCAGGCTTAAGTTTTTAGCATGAAATGGAGCTGGCAAAAATAATTTGTTCGATCAATCTAATTTAAAAAGAATTACTTTTTGTTTGACTATATTTATTTAAATATTATTTGTAGAGACCGATCGAAATTCGGTTTCGGGTTTTCGGCTTTTCGGCCAAAAAAAGCTGTTTCGGCCGTGTTTCGGATTCGGCCGAAAAATAAAATATCGCTTTCGGCCAAATTTCGTTTTCGGCCGAAATTCCTATATTTCCGCGGAAAATTTCGGTTTGATAGAAAAAGTAACAAATAAATAACAAAGATTACACTGATCGACAAAACTGAACGTTTTGTGTGTTAAATATACTTTATAGACAAATTCTTATGTATTTTGCCATGCTGGATACGAAAATAATAATTATGAAATTTTTACAGCACCAAAAATGCAACTTTTGTGGCGTTTGCAGAAAAATGGTGCGTGCTGGAAAAAATTTAAAGTTTATTTTCGGATTTAGCGTATCAAAATACATAAGGAACAACCAAGAGGATAAAAGCGGTATGTAACAAAAATTTAAGCATTGATCATAGTTTCGAAGAATCAGAAGCGACAAAGAAGGCATGTCCTATCGGAGTAGATCTAATACTCTCGCAATGATTTATAAATTTCCACTCCTCTACTACGGTAGTAGATTTTTCTAATTGCCTCAAGATATTTCCTACTACTATGGTAAGAAATCTACTCCTCAAAATATTATGTGAGTTTCATACAATGCAAAAGTACTATTCTTTCTACAAATCTGCTTCCCCGACAGAAATTTCTACAACTCGTAGAATTTCTAGTACTCTACGCATAAACCCATATCTATTCCCCTCTCTTGAAATCTACTACCCTGACAGTAAGTTCTACTACTCTTGATTTCCACGCATTTGATAGTTTGCTTCTAAATTCATCTAATTCATGATCTGAACTTAAAATGATCGGCCCATATTCATAGTTGACAGATAATACACTGAACTGGCAGCTACTAAGCTGGTTCTAAAGTTTAGCAGCTACTAAATTTGACTATGAATATGCGATCGATTTCAGCCTACTGATAATCTTAATTATGTCCCACTTTATTACATTAAATCTCACAATTGTTTCTTTTATTTTTTCGGTTTCGGCCGAAATTAAAAAAATGAAAAATCGGCCATTTCGGTTTCGGCCAAAAAAAAAAACAAAAAATTTCGGGAATTTCGGTTTCGGCCGAAATTAAAAAAAACGATTTCGGTCGGTCTCTAATTATTTGTTTTGTTTAATGCAATATTTATTAAATATGTTTTCTTTGTCGAATTAAACTTAAAATATTGTTGCAACAATTTGTTCTTTAATTTTATATTAACTATTGTATTTAATCGGAAAATCCCGAAAATCCCGAACAAATCCCGGGATCCCGGGATTGTAATTTCAAATCCCGAAATCCCGGGATTTTCAAAAACACTTCGGGATTGAATGCCTTAGTGTGTACTTTTCTAAATAGCGATAATAATAGAATACATTAGAATTGTAAATGGTATAGTTGCGACGAATAACTGTTAAGCAGCGGTATCGTAACTCTGATTACCAATTTATCTCCTATTAGCGCCCCTCTTGCTTTCAACAATTTATAGATAGCTTGAAGCTCGTTCGATTGTCTTCCAGGTAATTTCAGTTTTTCTGGAAGATGTTCTCTTATTTTTTGGATCTCCGATTTCAGCTGCGGAGGTGTGATGAATTAAAAGTTCGATAACTTCTGACTGAATTGTTTCGCTCTCTTCGACTATGTTGCTCAGCTGTTTGGTCGTCATAAAGAACTTAACAGATTCTTGGTATACGTAGTAGTTCTCTTCCATGGTTGAAGTGATATTGTCTACTCTCATCTGTAACTCCTTAAGATGCAGATTTACTTCGTCCGTAGTGCGATTAAGAATATTAACTGTTGAATCGACAACGGAAGTTTGGCTCTTTATCAAATGCTGCAGATCATGTTGGTTGTCTAACAAGTTCTTCATATTGCTTTCCATATTTTCACTGTCATCCGCATCCATTATTCCGAAAAGAATATGGGACATAGATCCAACAAATTCAAATGAGAGCCCCATTTCTCCTTTAATCCTTTCGTACAAACAGATATTTATTTGTGTTCTTTACCTTGTTTATTTTGATTTCAATATTGTCGATGACTGTGTTGCATTGCTCTTCAAACGCTTGCAATTTGTCACAACTTTTTCTAATTTTCTTTGAAAACGTGTCAGCATGATCCACTACTTTGAAGAATGCGTGCATGTCGTAATAAATCATCAAATTCCAAGATGAAGCTACGACCTCCATTATCCCGATATGATCCAAATATATCGCTGTATTATTTTTCAACTCTAGAACCGATCCACCAGAAGCATCCTGTTCACCTAAAGGTTGTGCACAAACTCCCTTTCTTGCTAGCAGGAGCATCAGAAACCATATTATATTTATCAGTTTTAACTTTTTCGGCTATTTGGCATAACTGAGCATAGTTAAATAGCTTTTGCTTCGTTCCACTGGAGTTTTCGTATTTTCTTCTTTTGTTTCCAATGGACAAACTTTATGAATTGGGCGTTTTAAGATTCCATCCTGTATCTTCATTGTGACTACTCACACCCTCCCGTCAGATCCTGGATGAGTTTCTATAATTCGACCAAAGGGCCATCTTGCCGGATGCGTATCTTCATTTTTGATAATGACAATTTGGCCTTCAGCCAGATTTAGCTGCGGCTTCTGCCATTTATACCGCTGTTGCAAAGTTGAAAGATATTCCTCCTTCCATATTTTCCAAAAGTCTTTCTTCATTTTTTGTATTAATTTCCAACGATCCAAAGATCCAATTGAACGGTCATCTACCGCTTCTGCTGTTCCAATAATCGGCTGGCCAATCAGAAAATGTCCTGGTGTTAACGTGTCAACTTCGTCTGTATTATTGCCAATCGCGTGAAGTGGCCTTGAATTGAGAACCGCTTCAATCTGAGCTAAAAGAGTACTCAGTTCCTCGTATGTTAGTTTAGTTTCTCCAATCACCCTTTTTAGATGGTGCTTCATCGACTTGACGCTAGCCTCCCAAATCCCTCCAAAGTGAGGGCCTGCCGGGGGAATAAAATGCCATTGAACTTTATCTGCTTCCAAAACAGCAATCACTTCCGAATTATTTTTAATTGCTGGCTTAAAATCGGCATCCAACTTTCTCGCTGCTCCCACGAAGTTTGTTCCATTATCTGAATATATAAGTTGACTTTTGCCTCTTCTTGCGAAAAACCGTCGCAATGCTGCTCAGAATGAATCCGTCGTTAGATCACTTACTGCTTCTAAATGAATAGCTTTAGTTGCCATGCATACAAATACAGCTATATATCCTTTATATGACTTTTGTCCCCTTCCTTTAGAACATCTTTTTTGAATAGGACCAGCATAATCGACGCCAGTATGTGTAAATGAATGATTAATAGTTGTACGGCTCTCAGGTAAATTCCCCATGATTTTCTTAGCCGTATCATTCCTGTATCGAATGCATTTTACACATGCACGCACGCGTTGCTTAATCATGTGTTTTAGTCCAATAATCCAGTACTTTCTTCTAATCGAGCTCTCCATCAGACGATTTCCGCCATGTAACGTGTTGACGTGAATGTCTTGAATTATTAAAGTCGTCAACCTGGATTTGCCAAGAATTATAGGATGTTTTTGATAGTAAGGAATATGCGAATTTTCCAGTCGACCTCCAACTCTTAAAATCCCTTTGCTATCAAGCAGTGAATTCAAATTTGCTATTTTACTTTTTTGATCCACAGGTTTGTTGTTCTTCAATATCCGTATTTCGCTTGAAAACTCTTCAAGTTGCTGATTTTTTATTAACATTGTTTCGGCTGCTCGCAGTTCGTCTGCCTTTAAGTATGCCGGAAACTTTTCTCCTTTCAATACTCCTCTAAACCTCAGAATATAAGCTGCAACTCTTTCCAATTTTCTTAATGATGAGCGCCTTTCTTGCAACTGAAGTAGTATATTTGGCTGCTCTGTCAGTGTTGTAGTTGCTACTAATACACTCTTTTTTGCAACTGCTTCTTTTGGCCAATCATATTCATCTTGCACCAACCATGTCGGACCTCTCCACCATAAAATATTTTGTTCTAGCTTAGATGGTGAAATTCCTCTTGATGCGATGTCAGCTGGGTTCTCCTTTGTACTGACATGATTCCATTTAGCTGTGGGAATCAAAGCGCTAATTTCCGTTGTCCTTGTTCTCACGAATTTATCCTTACTTCTTTTATTTCTAATCCAGCCCAATGTTATCATCGAATCGCTCCAAGCGTAAATCTGGCAGTCTCGTTTGATGATGTCTGTGACTTTGTTCAACAACCTTCCCAACAAATGAGCCGCACACAGTTCTAATTTTGGCAGCGTCTTTTTATTTTTTATTGGATTGACTTTACTTTTTGCTGCTACAATTTCTACCGAGGAACCTGCCTTCACATAAACCACCGCTGCATATGCTTTCTCCGATGCGTCTGCAAATCCGTGTAGCTGGAACGTTGCATTCTTCGTCAGGAACATCCATCGAGAAATTCTAATCGTTTTTATTGCCGGCAAATGTTGTATGAAGTTATTCCATTCCTTCGTCAATACGTCGTCTAACTTGTCATCCCACTCTGTTTTAATTTTCCACAAGTTTTGTATAAACAACTTGGCAACGATTGTTATAGGTGCCAACCAGCCCAATGGATCAAATATTCGAGCAAGATATGACAATGCTTGCCGTTTTGTCACTGTTCTTCCTTCGGTAGTAGCTATGCTAAACATAAACTCGTCGGTTTTTGGACTCCATTGTAAACCCAGAGTTTTTATCGTCTCGTCCTCTTGAATCTGCAGAACGTCATTTTCACTGGTATTAGGAATGTCTGCGATAATGTCTTCGGTATTAGAACTCCATTTTCTCAAATGGAATCCAAATTTATCCAATTGATGTGATATTTTACCACGAATTCGCCTGCACTCTTCGAGGGTATCTGCTCCAGTCATCAGATCGTCCATATAAAAATCTTCCTTGATGATTTTAGCTATGTCTGCATCGTCGCATTGATAGCAATCTCGTGCAATGTTCTAATGGCAAGGAATGGTGCTGAAGTTGTTCCATATGTGACCGTTGTTAGTTCATACTGCTTTATCGGTTCCGCCTTATTCTCTCTCCAAAGTATGTATTGGTAGCTCTGGTCTTCTTTCGCGATTTTTACCTGACGATACATTTTCTCTACGTCTGCCATCATTATATTTTTCCAAACTCGCCACTTCACTATGATATCAAATATATCTTTCTGTAGTCTTGGCCCCACATGTAACGGATCGTTGAGGCTTTTGCCATTTGATGTTTTCGCCGAAGCATCAAAAACAACTCTAACCTCGTCGTAATACTGCTCTCACGAACCACCGCTTGATGAGGAAGATAATATTTTCCACGCAGATTGTCGTTGACTTCTTTCATATGACCGAGGTGTTGGTACTCCCGCATGAATTTAACATATTCCGTTTTTAATGCATTATTTGCTTGTAACTTTTTCTCTAAATTCAGGAATCTCGCCATTGCTTGCTTTCGAGAATCTCCGAGGGCGTTATCTTCTTTAAACGGCAAGTTAACAATGAATCTGCCATCTCTATCTGGTTTCGTTGTAGCTTTGTATTGCCGTAGACATAAATCATCATCATCTGAAGGAATAACCGAATCATTTATCTCCTCCAACTCCCAAAATCGCTCCAACCCATTTGTGACGGGTGCTGTTAATTGCTTACTCCTACTTTCTACGTTGAGTACTCCGGATAATATCCACCCAAGCTTTGTTGATTGACCCAGGATTTTATCCAATTTCAATATGCCTTCCTCTAAGATCTCTGGATACAAGTCGCCGCCTCTGCCCATATGGGCAGGACATTGCCATGAGATAGTTAAAAAATTATAATATATACTATAATACTAAATATTTGATTAAGTTATATCTTGGCACAAGAGCTGAGATAGAGCATTTTGTACTGTACAACTGGAATAGAATTGCGTACTGTAATTAGGCGATACTCTTTTCTATAACCCTTATATTAACTTGCTTTGGGTGGACTATATATATATATATACAGCTGCGAGCAAAAAAATAGCAGTGCACTTTTAGTTTTTACGATCGGTTCGCTATCCTTCGGCTCAGTCAATATTTCTCCATAAACAAATTTTTTTGTGCATCTAACGGTATTCATAAACATAACGGTAATCGTTCAAATGCGCAAGCATTAAAATTTCCAAGTTACTGGATAATTAATTTTCGGGTCAGCGAAAAGTGCAGAGCAAATTAATAGCAGTGTTACAAAAAAATTTGCTAAAAAGCAACGATTGGCTGCTTTTAAACTTTTATTTGCTCTGAACGGTTATAAAAGGAATAATATTGTCTTTTTTAGCAGAATGGGACGATCCAAACATTGCTCAGACGAACTACGAAATATTATACAAGCATTGACTGAGCCGAAGGATAGCGAACCGATCGTAAAAACTAAAAGTGCAATGCTATTTTTTTGCTCGCAGCAGTATATATATATATATATAGTCCACCCAAAGCAAGTTAATATAAGGGTTATAGAAAAGAGTATCGCCTAATTACAGTACGTAATTCTATTCCAGTTGTACAGTACAAAATGCTCTATCTCAGCTCTTGTGCCAAGATATAACTTAATCAAATATTTAGTATTAGAGGAGTCCTCAAAATTCCTATCATTCAGTCATATACTTATGTACTTATGTACTTCGTTAACCTGGTAAAAGTTAATCCAAAATTTAACTTCGTTAAATTAAAAAGTTAATTTTGTTGAAAAGTTAACTTCGTTAAAAGTTAAATTAAATAGTTAAAATTTCTATAAAAAACAAAAAAAAATGTTTTTTTTTTACAAAAAACATTTTAACAGCATTCAATATTATTCCTTTTATAACCATTCAGAGCAAATAAAAGTCTAAAAGCAGCCAATCGTTGCTTTTTAGCCAATTTTTTTGTAAGACTGCTATTATTTTGCTCTGCACTTTTCGCTGACCCGAAAATAAATTATCCAGTAACTTGAAAATCTTAATGCTTGCGCATTTGAACGATTACCGTTATGTGTATGAATACCGTTAGATGCACAAAAAAATTTGTTTAAGGAGAAATATTGACTGAGCCGAAGGATAGCGAACCGATCGTAAAAACTATATATATATATATATCCTCAAATCTGCGGCGAGCTTTTTCATACACTTCCACATGAGCTAGAGAGCTGAAATTTGGCGTAGGGTGCCGTGGGGGAACTCAAACCCCTTTTTTTTAAACATGGCATAACTTCCAATTCCTTCAAGCTACAATGATGAGTGGGTGGGTTTTATACCCTTTGGAAAGGGGGGTGTGAGGGCAAAGGGGAGCGCGATGGAGCCAATTAAAGTCCTAACTTTCGTATTTTGTAAGCTATGTACAAGGCTGAAATTTTTTACTCAGGTTCGCATTCGGGAAAAAGAGTAAAAAGGGGGAAAAAAGGGGAGAAAAAAAATATTTAAAAAAAAAAAGAGGAAAATAAAAAAAGATTAAAAAACAACTTTTTTAAAATATAACCCTTTTACCGACTAAAAAGCGGAAAATAAATTTCCTTTAAATAATTTTCCACAATTTCGATTTAAAATTAAGGGTTTTTGGTGACTTCAAAATCTGCAATGATATTAGGAACAAAGTACCAAAAACCTTTAATTTTAAATCGAAATTGCGGAAATTAATTTAAAGTAAATTTATTTTCCGCTTTTTAGTCGGTTAAAGGGTTATATTTTAAAAAACTTGTTTTTTACTCTTTTTTTATTTATATTTAGAATAAGTATACACAACTCTGAATTGTAATATTGTGTTACCATGAAATGAGAAATTAAAATTAATCACCGCACAGTTATTTGTCTCCATATAAGCTTGGGACAAAAATAGAAGGAGTATTCATAGCTAGCTTTTACTCTTTTTTCTGCGACTGAAGTCTGGCCGTTTTTTGTTAATCTTTCCGCCTGCTCCAAAAAGTCTTGAAGCTTACAAGATATATAAAATAATAAAAAAAATCTTAAGATTTACATAATTTTATGTAAACAAATATTAAAACCCATGAATTTTCAAGGTCCAGTATTGACAGCGCTTCAGGATTTAGATCCGGCTTCATTAGGCTTAACTTTACTGCCACTCATTCACATTTTTCCTAACCTTAAAAAAATAATGACAGATGAAGTAGAATCTGAATGGAGGCTTTTTTTCTTTGCAAGATTTTATCGAAAAAAGAATCTTTTGGCATTATATATTTTTATTGAAAAGCGCTTTGGGCGAGGTAATCCTAACTTAAAAAACTTTGTTGGATCATCATTGTTATTAGCTCCACCGCAGAACGTGTTTTGTCGCAAACTAAGGTAATTAAAAATACTGTTTCCTTGTTTTGTGCTTTTATAATAAATGTTTAATGGAAAAATGTATTTTTCTCAACTGTAATTATATAAAAAAGGTTGATACAAGATATTTTTCTGTCACTTCAAAATTCACTAGACTTTTTTCTTACTTCACTCCGAAACACTTAACTTTTTCGAAATTTTCACTTCCGTGAAAAATTTTCAAACGACAGCACTTCGTAAATCTGACATTTTGTTGCATTGAAAAGTCCACATTGACGCTGTCGCGTTTGATGTGTGTCGCCGCACTAATCAACCCACATTTTTTACACCTTTTCTTTGTCAAACTTATCAACCCTTTTTTTTATATACTGTGGCAACACTTTTATATATAGATAAAAATTTGAATAAGACGCAATAGAAAGCGCAAAAAATAAAAATCCTGATTAAAAGGCAAATAAAACCGATATTTAAAGACTTTGATTTAACAAAGTGGTCCTTCTATCCGGATCCATATTCGTGTTGTGGATTCACGGTACATAGGGAAAATGTCTATTCAAACCCAAAGCTTATGGGACGCCACCCAAATTCAAAAAATGTATTCATGGAAACCGCAAAGTCTAACTGTGAAAAATTCCATCACCGATTGTTACATAAACCAAGAACATCTGTAAGCGTCAAAAGACCCACCAGCAGTGCCTCTATCACTGGTTGTGTCATAGAGCCAAAAAATATGGCTATTTTGAAAATGCTTCCAGTTAACATTCACGGACCAACAAAGTCGAAAACGGTCGTAGCATGTTTAGATGAGGGTAGCACCGCCACCATGATAGACATGAATTTAGCGAGAGAACTGGGACTGCAAGGGAAACATTTACCATTCTGTTTTAATTGTACAGGAGGATTTTTCGTCATGAGCAATCGGCAGAAATTGTATCCATTCAAAAAACAAGATAGAAAAACATCTCTTGGACGACGTGCGCATTGTTCCAGATCTAAATTTACCATCGCAACAGATACAATACCAAATGCTGGCAGAGAGGTTCCCATACATAAAGGAATCCAATTTCGAAGAGTTTTCCAGCGAACAACCGATGCTGTTAATTGGACAGAGGCATGCAAATCTCATAACACGCGATGTTATAGATCCAAATGAAAACGGTCCGATTCTTTCAAAATCTAAGCTTGGTTGGGCGCTGCACCGACCTGTCGATATGATAAAGGAGACACCAAATTTTTCATGCTGCCAATCAGAAAATGATGAATTGTATAAACTAGTAAAACAACAATTCAGTCTGGAGAGTTTCGGTGTATGCTTGACAAAATGTGACAAAACAAAATCAATAGAAGACCAACGAGCTATAGAAATAGCCAGTAGCTCCATAATGAAAATTAATAAAGGATTTCAGATAAATCTGCCATGGAGAGATAAGTCAATTGAACTACCTGAAAGTAAATTGATGGCGCAGCAGAGGCTCAAGTGTCTTGAAAGAAAACTTTTGAAAGACAAAAAGCTTGCGGATGCGTACCAAATGGAAATCGATGAATTGCTGGAAAAGGGATACGCCCGCAAAGTATCCGAGGAAGATGTCATGAAAAGTCCAAGGTTGTGGTTTTTACCACATTTTGCAGTTCTAAATCCTAACAAACCATCAAAAGTTAGAGTGGTCTTTGATGCTTCGGAGAAGTCAAATGGCACTAAATCATAATCTTCTTACCGGGCCAGATTGGTTGACGTCTATCGTGGGCGTCTTAATGCGCTTCCATTTACACGAAATTGCTTTCGCAGGCGACATCATAGAAATGTTCAATCGCGTAACGATCGCAGACGAAGATGTGGCAGCGCAATGCTTCCTATGGAGAAATTTAAAATCGAAGAAGAGCCAACGGTTTACCAAATGAAGGCAATGCTTTTTGGTACGAATTCGTCGCCATTTCTGGCGCAATTCATAAAAAATTGCAATGCTGGACTTTATAAGGACACCCACCCCTCAGCCGTTAAAGCGATAGTATAAAATCACTACGTTGATGACTATCTAGATTCAAAATCGACAGTGGAGGAGGCGGTAGATATTATTCAAACGGTTATAAACATTCACAAAAATGCGGGCTTCTAGTTACGCAACTTTATATGTAACAAAAAAGAAGTGCTGTCACAATTACCCAAAGCGGCTTGTTCGGAGAAAATACACACAACAGTCGGCGACAAAGCTGGCGATCGAAAGAAGGTGCTCGGAATTCTTTGGGATGCAACAACAGACACTTTCAGTTATTCTATTAAAAAATGCACGGCATTAATAAAGAAATACTCAACGGTAAACAATAGACATCTGCATGAATGTGCTTGAAACGCGGTTCAAGACATTCATTTCATTTTCAAATATTAACTGTCGTGTCCCGTATGCTTACAAAACAAATTGGTGTCTTGTCCTGAGACAGCGAGTGTAAGTGAGCACAAGACAAAAGTCTCATTACTGCAGTGTACTCTCAGTGTACTCATTACTGCAGTGTACTCAGTGTGGAATAGAAACAAGTACACTAAAATATAGTGTGCTTGACAGTGAGTACTCCAAGTATTTTTCAATAAATAGGATAATTTCTGGAAGATTCATGCCAGGTGGGATTCTGCCAGCTTCTAAATGCGTCCTTGGACATTATTTGGGTGAATCATGTCAGGTGGGATTCGGCCAGCTTCTGAGTGCGTCCTTGGACTTCTTTTGGGGTAAATCACATGGTGTACTTGGTGTATTTTGTGGGCTGTAGGAAATATCGCCCAATGAAAAATCGCCCAAAAACAAAAATGAAAAATCGCCCAAAAATTAAAAAGGAAAAATCACCCAAAAAAAAAGGAAAAATCGCCCAAAAACTGAAATGGAAAAATCACCCAAAAATTTGGAAAAATCGCCCAAAAATAAAAATGAAAAATAGCCCAAAAATATTATATAAAAAATTTTTGGGCGATTTTTCCTTTAAAATAAAAATGAAAAATCAAACAAAAAAAGTTTTGGGCGACTATATATTTTGTTAAACTTTGTTCTTTTTCTTCTTTGTGTTACCATATGTTAATCAGCTGGTGCATTTGAAAAGGTATGTTCAGAGTTTTGTTTTTTGATTCGACCCTTCTTAGGGCCACCGAGTATATATACAAACAGAGCGATGTTAATTTAATGACATGGGAAATGTATGGAATAGGTGTGATGTACTCTTTGTGGGGAGTTAGCGCCGCGGGCTAAAAATGTTACCAAAAAAATCGTGCGATTTTTTGAGGTAGTGAATAGGAGTTCTGTGGTATGCTGTATGCTGGTGCTGTAAGCGCCGCAGGCAAAAAATTTTAACAAAAAATCGCGCGATTTTTTGTTAAAATTTTTTAAGTATGGATTGATGTGTGCCGTGTTTTTAACAGTTTCAATGTTGCTGAACTCTTTCCATAAGGTTGTTGCGATTTTACCTTTATAATTTTTGGGCGATTTTTAATTTTTGTTTGGGCGATTTTTCCAAATTTTTGGGTGATTTTTCCATTTTAGTTTTTGGGTGATTTTTCCTTTTTTTTGGGTGATTTTTCCTTTTTTTTGGGTGATTTTTCCTTTTAAATTTTTGGGCGAAATTTCCTTTTTATGTTTTGGGCGATTTTTCATTATGAAATATCGCCCAAAAACCAAAAAGGAAATTTCGCCCAAAAATTTGGAAAAACCGCCCAAAAAATTTTGGCGATTTTTCATATGAAAAATTTTGTATGAAAAATTTTTGGGCGATTTTTTATTTTTGTTTTTGGGCGATTTTTCATTGGGCGATATTTCCTACAGCCTATTTTGTGTTGTGATTGTTGTCATTGTTTTCATCGTTTTAAGCACTCGATGTTTTGGAGAAAACGAGTACAGTACTTGTGTTGATGAGAACAAAAAAAATGTTGTCAAGTCATTATTTTTCATGAGAGAGTGAATGAAGTAAATTTTTGACATTGAAATATTTTACAGTTTTCTGAAATAGAAGTAGGTACATTTGTGCAGATGTCTAGTAAACAAATACCAACAAAACGCAAAGTTCTAGCTGCAGGTGAACTCAATTTACGACCCAGTTGGATTTGTCATGCCGATAACAGCTAAAGGAAGAATTCTCATGCGTGATATCTGGGAAGTTGGTATCAGCTGGGACGATGTAATAAAAGGAGAGCTGGTTAAGAAGTGGTAATTGTGGTTAGAAGAGCTACGAAGCATCGAAAGTCTTCAAATTCATAGGTGCTACTCTACAAATTTACAAGAGGTGTTCAGAATTGAACTTCACATTTTCTATGACGCCAGCAGCAAAGCATATGCATCGGTGGCGTATTAACGTATCTGCTATCAAGTAAACACGACAACAGAAAACTACGACATAGACTTTGTAGCATCGAAAGCGAAGGTATCACCATTAAAACATGTTACCATACCCAAGTTGGAAACGCTCGCTGCAATGCTAGGATGCCGACTAGCTGAAACAATTCAAAATGAGTTACAAATTAATGTTCATAAACGATACTTTTGGACCGATTCAAAAACAGTTCTAAATTGGATCAATAGAAAAGAAAATGCAAACCGCATTGGCGAAATTTGTGAATCCGAAAAATCGGAATGGCACTGGATATGTACATCGATCAAAGTAGCAGACGTTATCACTAGCGATACAGCTGTCAAACGGTTTTCTAGGCCGGAATTTGAAAAACAAATCGAGGAAAATTGGCTCGCCCACCTAAAAACAAATAATGAAACAGAACTTGTCATGTCCATCCAAACAGCTGGACATCCATTAAAAATACTTGGCGAGAAAATATCTAGTTTCCAGAAATTAATTCGGTGCACAGCATGGATTAAACGATTTTCAAACAACACAAATCCGAACGGAGCAGCTATAGCTTCAGCCTTCAGGTTGAGGAATTAAAATGGGCAAAAGAAAAGTGGTACATACTAGGCATGTCAATCCCGGGATGCCTCTTCTTTGTTAGTCCCGAAAATCCCGGGATTCGCACTGACTAATCCCGGGATTTTCGGGACAGGTTTTATGAGACATTTTTTCAAAAATATGCCTTTTATATTGGGAAAAAATTAATCAATTAAATTCTGTTTAGAAAAAATTTATAAATTCAGGAGCTTTTTCTATCATGAATAATTTCTTTCTGAATGGTTCAGTTTTAACAAGGACCATAGTTTTTCATCCAAAAAATGTTGATAAGCATTGAGGGAAAAACTTCGAAAAGTCGGATATTTTTGGAAATTTAATGTGTTTTATTTAATTTTATTGGTTTGGATAAATTATTTATTTTGTTTTAAAGAAAAAAATTAAATAAAATTGGCGAAAAGTTTATTGACATACTCGTACATAAAGTATATGAGTTATACATATAAAAATATGCAATACGCATTGCAGAAACTTGTACCAATGCGTGAAGGCAATTTAGGCATATTTTCATTACGTCAACAAATTTAAGCAAAAAATAGTTCCAAACTCTTTGCAAATTAGTAGACTATAAAGCACTCAAATCCATTTTGTTTAAATGGAAATCGGATAAAAAAATACATCGAACATCGTTCGGGACATGAAATACAAATTGCGTATATTAAAATGTTCGACAAAATGCCCAGGTCAAGAGTTGTTCGAGAAATGTGGATCAAACGACACATTTTTAAAATGATCTTATTCTGACCGGAAATCCAAGATTCCAAAGACCAAATCTATTCCAATTAGTATTTTATTCTACATATTTTAAAGTTATTTAAACTTTTTTCTAATATTCTAAATCATAGGTGTGATAAATTCAATTTTAAAAAATCCAATAAAAACCTTGAATATTGTTAGATTATTTGCGCGATATCCAAAATATTATAGTATGGGTATATTAAAAGCAATTCAATTCGATTTAATATAACATTTTTTTACGGGATTGCATTTTTCAATCGCGAAAATACCGGGATTGGCAAAGGTCTCGAAAATTGACATCCCTAGTACATACATACATATATTGGCGCTACAACCCTCGAGGGGTTTGGGCCGAGCTTCTTAATGCAATTGTCATGGGCAAGTGTATATGATAATTGTGGACCTACAGTTTATTGCCGGTTCCGAACGGCGGGACTCCCAAAGAAGAAGCTTTTCATGGCAAAGTTACTGTTGCTAGATTGCCAGAACTTGGCGAGAGAGTGGCGGTCCCTCACAATCCATTGTCCCTACTTATGTAAATCCCAATATAAATCAAGGCGTTTCCTACGCCAGTGCTTTAAAAGGACAAAACTCTGTCCCCGAGTTCACGCAACCTGCTCCTCCTAGCAGTTCTCTCGAACAAACTCTGCAAGTGTTTATACAAAATATGTCACAATTTATGTCTGGTATGCAAAATATGATGCAAGAAATGATTAAAAATCAAAGTCTTTTACTGCAACATCTCATGTCTAAACCATGAATGGTTTAAAAATATCATTTTGGAATGCAAACGGCCTGTGTCTTCACAAACTAGAACTTCTCGAGTTCTTGAAAGAGTCCAGCATAGACGTTATGCTAATTTCTGAAACTCACTTCACTGAAAAACACTTTTTCAATCTACCTGGATATAGACTCTATGACACAAAGCATCCAAGCGGAAACGCTAGAGGTGGTTCCGCTATTCTCATAAAAAGCCGAATAAAGCATTATGCTCTACAGAATTATTGCACAGAATACATTCAAGCGACAAGTATTTCTCTCGATGAATACTTAAAAGGCCTAACATTAACAGCTATATACTGCCCGCCCAGACACAAAATAACTGAGCAACAATTCCAGACTTTTTTCAATTCTCTTGGATCAAAGTTTCTCGTTGCCGGCGACTTCAACGCCAAACATACATACTGGGGCTCTCGGCTTATATCACCAAAGGGCAGGCTCCTGTTGAACACTGTCAACAGCCTCGGCCTTGACGTTGTCTCCTCTGGCACTCCAACTTACTGGCCAACTGACAGCCGAAAAACTCCCGACGTCATTGACTTTGCAGTATTTAAAACTGTAAGAAGGAGCCAATTGACTATAGAATCTTCTCTAGATCTCTCATCAGACCATACGCCTACTATTATCACAATAAAGTACATCCCAAGCTCTGAGGTCAACCCACCAGATAAATTGACTAGTAAACTCACAAACTGGCTCAAATATCGGAAGTATATAAGCTCTCACATTAACCCTAAAGTGTCACTAAAAACGAAAAACGAAATAAACACAGCTGTTAGTAAATTCACACTTTTGCTTTCCAAAGCAGCTGCAGCGGCCACTCCCTCCCAAATCCAAATAGCTCAACCCGAAGCTATACAAAATGTACTCCAAAACATATAGAGCAGCTTCTAAAAAATAAAAGAAAAATACGTCATGAATGGCAAAATCACAGATCGCCCACCTTGAAAAAACAGTTAAAAGATATCACTCGAAATCTACAAAAACAGCTTAAATGGAAATCCGAAAGAGACTTTCAACAACTCGTTGAACATCTCGCACCCACAAAATCAACAAATTACTCTCTCTGGCGAGCTGCTAAAAATATGAAAAAACCGGTACTGGCAGAACCTCCCATACGGCTGCCAAACGGAAATTGGGCCAGAAGCGATTCAGAAAAAGGTGCTGCTTTTGCCAACCACCTAAAAACCGTATTCACCCCGAACGAAACAACTGGTGATATCCCATTACCAACAATAATCCGACTCAATAACACCTGTACAGTCGCGATGAAAAAAAATGAACTAATGGAGGCAATAAATAAATGCCTGAACCAAAAAAAAGCACCAGGACCGGACTTGATAACGCCCACAATGATAAAAGAACTGCCATCAGTTGCAATAACCCATTTATTGCACATATTTAATGCAATCCTTAGAACATGTCACTACCCAGATGATTGGAAACTTTCTCAAGTTACAATAATTCCCAAACCTGGAAAAAATCCCAACAATGTGACTTCATACCGCCCCATAAGTTTGCTCTCTGTGTTATCGAAACTCTTCGAAAAACTTCTAATAAAACTGATTGCACCCAAAATTACAGAAAAACAAGTGATTCCCGATCACCAATTTGGCTTCCGCGAAAAGCATGGCACTATCGAACAAGTACACCGTATTGTAGACTCAATAAAAAGCACTTTCGAAAAGAAACAGTACTGCTCCGCTGTTTTTCTCGATATTACCCAGGCCTTCGATAAAGTCTGGCACGAAGGACTTATTTTCAAATTACAGCATATTCTCCCCGCTAATATGCACTGCCTACTTAAAAACTATCTCACGAATAGAAAATTTGTAGTAAAATATAAAAGCTTTGTCTCCCAAAAATACGATATACTGGCCGGAGTACCACAAGGTAGTGTCCTCGCGCCCCTGCTTTATATTATATATACTGCAGATATGCCCAAAAGCGACAGAACTCTTTTATCGACTTTTGCTGACGACACTGCTATCCTGTGCTCCCACTCAAACCCAGACATGGCAACTCTTTACGTGCAAAAACATTTGGACTCTCTAAGCAATTGGCTATCACGATGGAAAATCAAAGTCAACGAATCCAAAAGCTGCCACTTAACCTTCACCCTAAGAAGGGGCACGTGTCCTGATCTGAAGATAAACGGCCAAGTTGTGCCCGAAAGCACCGAAACAAAGTACCTTGGAATGCATCTTGATCGCCGTCTCACATGGCACAAGCACATCCAATCTAAAATCACTCAGATTAAGTTAAAACAGTTGGAGCTAAATTGGCTAATCGCAAGGGCATCAAAGCTTAATCTCACATATAAAGTCCAAATATACAAAAGTATAATAAAACCCATATGGACATATGGAATTGAACTCTGGGGTACAGCCTCTCCCTCTAATGTGGAAAAACTCCAGAGAGTCCAATCTAAAATCCTGCGACAAATTACCAGAGCCCCTTGGTTTATAAGAAATGCAAACATCCACAATGATTTGAATATCCCTGCAGTAAAAGACGAAATTCCGAAACTTACCTCGAAGTACAAGCAGAAGCTTATGTTTCATCCAAACATTCTAGCTAGAAATTTACTGAGACCTCTGAATCCCTCACGTCTTAAACGAAGCTAATATATATCTCATATATTAGATACGCTAACTCCACATTGCCTAAATCAATGGATGTAGGGCAATTTTTACATCTCATAGCATAGTTTAAGCCGAATTTTTCTTCTTTTTTTAGAATTAAGTAGAATTATTGAATAATCATTGTTAGACCTAAGTTAATATTGGGTGATTCAAATGAATAAATGTACATTATAAAAAAAAAAAAAAAGAGTGGCGGTCTACACAGAAAAACAGAAAACAAATTTCTGCCTTGCCCCAGGTGGGAGTCGAACCCGATACCTTCCGATCGTGAAGCAGAGGTCTTAGCCACTGCACCACGGCCGCCACTGGTGTAATATTTACCTGCCTCACACCTAGAGCCGTACATATAGAGATCGCCTATTCGCTTAGTACCGACGCATTCATAATGGCATTACGACGAATGATGGCCAGACGAGGCACTATCAAAACATTGTGGTCTGATAATGGAACCAATTTCCGCGGCGCATCCAGAGAGCTATTGGAAGCACTAGAAGAATTAGACGAATCGAAAGCGAAATCAAACGTTGCTATGCACGGCATTGAGTGGAAATGCATACCAGCGAATGCAACAAATTTTGGAGGCTGTTGGGAGCGACTTGTTGGATGTTTCAAAAATGCAATCGAATCAGTCTTAGCTTTAGATCGAAACCTGACGGATGAAGTATTGCAAACGGTTTTCTACGAAGCAGAGCACCTCGTCATTAGTCGTCCGTACTTGTTATAATCCTGGCAAGTTCGGAGAGTACGATTCAGTGCTGGATTTCTCAAATGCTCATCGACTGGTTCTGGTATCGCTTTCTGAAGGAATACAGCCCCACTTTAATAAATCGTTCCAAATGGCAATCACAAATCGACAATCTTAAAAAAGGAGATATTGTTATTCTGAAGGAAAACAATACCCCACGAGGTGAATGGCCACTCGGAGTAATAACCAACGTGTACCCGGGAGAGGACGGTGTAGTACGCATGGTGGACATACGTACATCAAAAAACGAATACCGTAGGCCAGCAAACCAACTATGCAGACTCGGTCTTCAAAGCAGCGACAGCATGAATCGTGCTGAAACACCCGAGGAATCAGAACTAGGCAAATATGTCGCCGCACTAATCAACCCACATTTTTTACACCTTTTCTTTGTCAAACTTATCAACCCTTTTTTATGTACGGTGGCAACACTTTTATATACAGATAAAAATTTGAATAAGACGCAATAGCAAGCGCAAAAAACAAAAATCTTGATTAAAAGCAAATAAAACCGATAATTAAAGACTTTGATTTAACAATGTGTTTAATGCATAAACATATAAACAGCTGAAACACCAACACAGCAGATTTTGACATTAAAGTTCGAATCGGATTTCATTTTAGTTCGAAATTCTCTTTTCCTATAGGATTTCAGAACACAATTTCAAATCCGATGTGGAAATCACTTCCGATTATAACCAACTTCCGACTCGGATTCCATAACACCACTGAATGTTGGTCCAGTGAATCATAACTCTGTTCGACTGTACTTTTGTTAAATGATAACACAAGGAGAAACGCGTTTCCACGAATATCTCTTAAACGGTGCATCCTACAGGAAATTTAGTATCAATTTGAAGAGAATTACACTGCCTACTTTTAAAACTAAAAAGGATTTTTGTAAAGTTGATAGCTTTTATTATAACGTGTCAAAGTTGTGTAAGTGTGATTTTCATGTTACATCTTGTAAACAGTGGGATGCACGTTTACCAGACTTATCTCAGACAAATCTTGTAGATATTAAAATTCTCTACAATTTTTGGCTACAACATTTTGTTGAGGGGTAATTAGTTTAAAAGTTAAAGCTGAAAATTGAGAACAAAAGGATAATTAGCTTACATGTTCAGCATGAGCTATGCATATCGAACTGTACTAACTTAGAGCAATCTTTAAATTATTTGCATTCCTCTTCAACATTTGCACATTTGGTTTTTATGGAATTTGCTAATTCTTAATTGATTACATCTTCTTGATGCTCATGATTTTGTATACGATTTTATTCTACTTTTCGACAGTATTGTTGGTGGTTTGAATCCACAGCAACGGTAACCGGACAATTTTCCGGCCAACATTTATAATATTTTACACAATTGTGATTTGATTTGAATATAAATATTTGTTTTTCGGCTTTATTTCATTTTTGAATTGGAAAGGTCGTACGGCCCTATTTCACTCGGCTTTATTGCACCCCACTAAAACAAACTATCAACTTTAACCCTTGTTAGTCTAAAAAGTAAGATTTTGGAATTAAGCTTAGGACACGCCCATGAATGCGTTCACCAAAAAAAATGGCGTACTCTAATTTTTGTGAAAAAATGTTTGAATGACTTGACTGGGGAAATTTCGGAACTTTGAATGCAAATATCCCGGAAACTATAGGCAAGCGAAGCCAAATTCTTTCCGAAAAATTTCGGAAAAAGTGCAAAAAGTGTCCAGGCCGTAAAGTAAACCTGCGATTTTTTGTTGAAACTTTGGAACAGGTGCATTAGTTGGTCCGGGCCCCAACATTTTTTTTTTTTGGAAGTTGGCTTAAACCCTTTAAAACGAAATGCGAAAGAGTATTGTCCTGCTCGCTTATGGTTTTCGAGATATTTGGATTTAAAGTTCCGAAATTTCCCTTATAAAATGTTTGATCTGTTCTCTTTATTCAATCAATTCTTGTTCTTCATTTCAAAGGTGTGTTCAATGGTTATTGCTCAGATTCAAGTATTACGTAACAGATGTTTTTGTATTTCACAACAAAGTAAGTACTTATTTTAATCAATTTATGGAAATTGAGTTATTGGAAATAAATAAATGAATTCAAACAAACAAAGGAAGGGATTTGAATTAATTATGTAATGGAAAATGTTGTGATTTATGTAAGGAAATTTTATTTTTTGTTAAAATTGTTCATGTTTAGATGGATGCATGATATTGTTGCTGGTTTGCAATAGTTTCAAAGTTCCACACTGTTCTGCGGGTGATGTTACAAAAAAGTATAACAACAGAAAGTAGAAGAGCAACAACTTTACATTGCGCGTTTAGTCTTTGCGCCGCAGAAAAAAAATGTTACCAAAAAATCGCACAATTTTTTGTTGAAATTGTTTGTATTAGTTTGAATGTTCCACACTGTTCTGCGGGGATGTTACAACAACATTACAACAATATTACAACAGCATTACTACAACAACCACATTTCACTATAATAAAAACCACCAAATTACAACAACATAAATGCAACAGCACTACATCAAAATTACAACAACAACCACAATAATACTACTGCATTATGGTAATTGTTCTGAGCAATAACCATTGAACACACCTTTGAAATGAAGAACAAGAATGGGTAAAGTTGATAGTTTGTTTTATATAACGTGTCAAAGTTGTGTAAATCTGGTTTTCATGTTATATTTTGTAAACGGTGGGATGCACGTTGACCAGACTTATTACTAGAGACCGACCGAAATCGCTTTTTTAATTTCGGCCGAAACCGAAATGGCCGAAATTATTTATTTTATTTTTCGGCCGAAACCGAAGCAACCGAAATTCGGTTTCGGTTTTTCGGGCAAAAAAAGATGTTTCGGCCGTGTTTCGGATTCGGCCGAAAAATAAAATATCGCTTTCGGCCAAATTTCGTTTTCGGCCGAAATTTCTATATTTCCGCCGAAAATTTCGGTTTCATAGAAAAATGTAACATATAAATAACAAAGATTACACTGATCGACAAAACTGAACTTTTTGTGTGTTAAATATACTTTATAGACAAATTCTTATGTATTTTGCCATGCTGGATACGAAAATAATAATAATGAAATTTTTACAGCACCAAAAATGCAACTTTTGTGGCGTTTGCAGAAAAATGGTGCGTGCTGGAAAAATTTAAAGTTTATTTTCGGATTTGGCGTATCAAAATACATAAGGAACAACCAAGTGGATAAAAGCGGTATGTAACACAAATTTAAGCATTGATCATAGTTTCGAAGAATCAGAAGCGACAAAGAAGACATGTCCTATCGGAGTAGATCTAATACTCTCGCAATGATTTATAAATTTCTACTCCTCTACTACGGTAGCAGATTTTTCTAATTCCCTCAAGATATTTCCTAGTACTATGGTAAGAAATCTACTACTCAAAATATTATGTGAGTTTCATACAATGCAAAAGTACTATTCTTTCTACAAATCTGCTTCCCCGACAGAAATTTCTACAACTCGTAGAATTTCTAGTACTCTACGCATAAACCCATATCTACTCCCCTCTCTTGAAATCTACTACCCTGACAGTAATTTCTACTACTCTTGATTTTCACGCATTTGATAGTTTGCTTCTAAATTCATCTAATTCATGATCTGAACTTGAAATGATCGGCCCATATTCATAGTCAAATTAAGCTCCAACTTAACTTGAGTAATCTACTAAGTTGACAGATAATACACTGAACTGGCAGCTACTAAGCTGGTTCTAAAGTTTAGCAGCTACTAAATTTGACTATGAATATGCGCATTACACCGCATTACAACAAAAATAATATATCTACATTGTTGTAATTGTGGTGTGGTTGTAATCTTTGAAAATTTTCCAAAAAAGTAACACACCTTTCGTGAAATGTCACCAAAAGAAGAAGAAGAATTGATTGAATAAATAAAAAAAATCGTACATTTGTTATGGGAAATTTCGGAACTTTAAAGGCAAATATCTCGGAAACTATAGGCGACCGGGGCAAAATTCTTCCGGATTTCGATTTAGGACGTGAAAATACATAGGAATAAAAAAGTGAAAAAGTTTCTAGCCCCTAAACTACACTTGTTCCAAATTTTTTGCCAGCGTCGTTTATTTCCCCAAAATACCACTGAACTAACAACTTCCAAAATTTTAACACAAAATCAGGCTATCATAATAAAACGAAAATATCTAAAATAATATGCTCCTTTTTAACCTAAATTACGATTTCTCACATTAATTTACTTTTCACAATGAACATACAAGAATACAAATTACATGGAATATAACGCGAAAATACAAAGCTTACTATTCAAAATACAAATTTTAAATTTGTTTACAAACTACTTCAAACCGAAAATAAAACTCGGGAACAATAGCCGCCCGGCCAATTCAATGTTTTAGGGTCAAACCAGCAGATTAAAAAAAAAAAATTTGAGTAAATGTGTTCTACTATTTTGTCCACTACAAAATCTAAACTTATTAAAAAATAAACGTCTGATACTTAGCTAACATAAAACGATTTAAGTATACCTTCTGTGATAAGGTATATTGATGTCGTAAAATTTATAATTTCGAAAACAGCTTTATTCCACAACACTGCAAAAACTGTATCTGTAAGATTTTAGTGGTGGACGCTTACACGGTTTATCGTTGTTATATAATATAGCGTTGCATTTTAACATCGTATTTTATCGCTTTGAATCCTGAAGTACAAAGAATGCGATGCGTGAAACGTTCGAAATGCACTAAATCCTGGAGTACAATGATGCGAGAGTGCGATTGGAGAATTCGAATACGACTATCACGCGCTGTCAAATCAATTTCATAACACACAATAATTTCATTTAATTTATTAACGTCTAATGGATACAGTAATCATTACAGACTAGAAAACAACTAACAATAAGGGTATTCATTTAAAGTGGGAAACCCCTCGAAAACGTGCAGTTGTTTAAAAGAACTGTCAAATTTCATATATTTTGACTGCTCATCTGCACAACTGAATCGTTACCGAGGGGTTTCCCACTATGCATGAATCGCCCTAATATATTATTAACTTACACTAGCTAAAAATAATAATTCAATACAATTCATTCAGTAATAATTTAAATGCAAAACGCGAAGAGGAAAAATCTATACCATTTTCATTTTTATTAATTTTATTAAATTCAAGAAGAGTCCGAGTAATTGGCTCATTTAATGCATAGTTTGTTCTGTGAAAACTTACACAAAACAAATCATTGTGTAATGTACAAAACTGAACGATGCGAATGCTCGCATCGCACCCAATTTAAAAAGCTAGCACGCGAGATGCTTTGAGGGCTGTCAAAAGTTAATTTGTTTATTTTTGGACTTGTGCGACTGCGATTATAAATTGATAATAAATTATCCAAAAGTGCAGCAGTTTTTGCCAGAAAATATTAAAATTGCGTCTTTCTCATTGTACATTAAAATGCGACAATAGATGCATGTGTGTTTTCGATTGTATTACGACACGTCACACATCGAACTCTCTCAGTCATTGTACCCCACTCTTTAAGATGAGTTCCACACGACGATTTTATTGTGACGCGTCACGCCACCATGGTATTGCAGCGGTTGACGGCTATGCAATGTTAAAATTAATGCATTATACAGTAAACAGAATTGCAGCAGTCGACGGTTGGGCGGACGACGGCTATGCTACCGTAGTATAAAAACCCGCCCTTAGTTAACAGAATTGAGGCGATGGCGGCAATCACTTGACAATGGTGTCCCACAGTGAAAATAATAGGGTGGTTCATTGAAAGTGGGAGACCCCTCTGAAACGATTCAGTTGTGCAGATGAGCAGTCAAAATGTATGAAATTTGACAGTTCTTTTAAGCAACTGAGCGTTTTCGAGGGGTTTCCCACTTTAAATGAATAATGGGAATGGGTAATTTCTTAGCTGAAAAGGGTAATTCTCAATAGGGATGTTTTATTTGTGTTGTGTATACAATTAGCGGTAGTTGACAAATAAAACTCTCATCCACAATTAACTATATTGATCGAAAATTGGCCAAATAAACAGTCGGAACCAATTATGTGGCTCACGTGATCTTTATTTTAATATTTTTGACACTTTCACAATATTTAATGTATTCAAATTACTTCCAAAAGCCTAGGCTTGCCACACACAGGGTTTTTGCCCGGAGACTCCGGGAATCTGAACAAATCTCCGGTTTTTTGAAAAATTTATCCGGTTTTTTCATAGTTTTAGTAATTTTTTGTTAATTTAAAAAATTTTTGTAAACATTTATTTAGGCTAAACATTTTAAAATAAAATACTCATTATTTCATTCGAGGTTTTTATGTTATTTAATTATTATTTCGATAATTTCGATTATTTCGACCAAACCAAGTGCTCTGGGTTTTTGGAAAATACCCAATAAACTTATCGTTTGGATATCGACCTGAGGTCGAGTTGATATCAAATAGCTTTCTCAAACTTTTAACGTTAGTTCTCAACTTCAGCTCAAGTAGCATTCCCATGGAATTACCCATTTATAACATATCGTCTTCGTTCTAACAGAAATCACTAGTTCCACTTTTCTGTTTGACAATATACTGGTGTTAATCAAGAAGGATATAAACACAGATGACGACATGACGTTTACCGTTAGGATTGCCGTTTTGTCGTGACGTCAGAAGATACTTCTTGTCACACGAACAGCTGTTCTTTGTTTACGTTTGCATTTTTCTGCCAAAGTGACAACAAGTATCTGCTGACTTCATGGTAGATAACGGTAAAGGTCCCCACACACCAACGCGAACTTTCGCTGACAGCGCGAAACTAGCTCAAAAATTGTTCTTGAAAAGGCGATATTCGAATAAAAATAAGTTGTTTGCGGTGAAAAATTTCATAAAAACAAATAAAAATGTATATAATTTATAAATTTTTTTAAAAGGAACGAACTATCGCATTTTCAAGAACAATTTTTGAGCAAGTTTCGCAGCGTCTGCGAAATTTCGCGTTGGTGTGTGGGGACTAAGGCATTCAATCCCGGGATCCCGAATCCCGAAATCCCGGGATCCCGGAAGTTTTCTCAATCCCGGAAACCCGGGATTTTCAGTCCGGAATCCCGGGATTCAAAAATGCATTTTTTTATGAATTGTTTAAGATATTTTTGACGTTTTTCCACAAAAATACTTTTGTGCATTTACTTTCAATCTAAATTAAAAAAACTCACTTTTGCTACAAACACACAAAAATTTACAACATTTTTGTCAAAAACGGTTAACAAACAATTTTTATCGATCTGAATTACATTTTTTTAATTTAAACCATTTTTTTACAAAAAAGATATATGTTAAAATTATTTTGTTATCCGTATATTGAAAACTTTACGAATTGGATAAATGGTTTTGTGTGTGTTTTACTTTTGAATGGACACCAATTCCAACATGCTGGCAAATTTATTTGCATATGGCACGGGCCAGCAAATTCAGCACTTTGCTGAATCGTTGTCAGTTTGTGATGCCATTGATTATGACAAAATGAAAACCAGGCTTAAGTTTTTCGTTTTTAGCATGAAATGGAGCTGGCAAAAATAATTTGTTCGATCAATCTAATTTAAAAAGAATTACTTTTTGTTTGACTATATTTATTTAAATATTATTTGTTTTGTTTAATGTAATATTTATTAAATATGTTTTCTTTGTCGAATCAAACTTAAAATATTGTTGCAACAATTTATTTTATATTAACTATCCCGAAATCCCGGGATTTTCAAAAACACTTCGGGATTGAATGCCTTAGTGGGGGCCTAAATGGCCTCATGTTGTTATCTAGTATTCTATGTATCTTGGGTAGTGATGGGCAATGACCGGTCTTTTTTTTAGTCATTTAACAGTCATTTGTAGAGACCGACGGTAATCGCTTTTTTTAATTTCGGCCGAAACCGAAGCCGAAGCCGAAGCCGAAACCGAAAAAATAAAAGAAACAATTGTGAGTTTTAATGTAATAAAATGGTACATAATTAAGCTTATCAGTAGGCTGAAATCGATGGCGCATATTCATAGTCAAATTTAGAACCAGCTTAGTAGCTGCCAGTTCAGTGTTTTATCTGTCAACTTAGTAGATTACTAAAGTTAAGTTGGAGCTTAATTTGGCTATGAATATGGGCCGCTCATTTTAAGTTCAGATCACAGAGTATACAGAGGGGACACTCTGCTTGAGCGAGATGGAATATGAGTGAAGTGACAGCAAATTTGTTTACTGGTGTGCGTGAAAAAGTGAAATTTCTTTATTGGTGTGCGTGAAAATTCCCAATTTTTTTCACCACCAGAGCTCAGCTGTTGGCAGAAACTCAACACCAGAGCTCAGCTGTATGCATAACTCCCCACCAATTTTTTTCTTTTGTTTTGATTCTTTTTCGTATTCACCACCAGTTTGCAAATAATTTTTCTTGGCGTCTAAATTTTTGGAAAAGTGAAATCGTGAAAAGTGAATTGTGAAAAAAAATAAAAAAAACAATTATAAAATATACCAATGTTTTATATTTTTATGCAGTGATCTTCATTAGTGTTTTTTCAATTTGCTGAATAGAAATTTGTACACCACCCTTGCCGCAGTGAGTGAAAATATTAGTGTAAATAAATTTAACTTTACTAATGGCATTTTGCATTTTGTAATATATTTGCAGACATAAAAAAATTCATTCTGAGAGAATGCGTCATGAAATGTCCAGGAGCAGTTCGACTTTATTCCTTCCCCAATGCTGTGAAAGATGCCGAACGGTTAGTGAATCTTTTATATACTTTTATAAAGGGTTTATATGAAGGAATAAAGGGTTTTTCGAAGAGTCTGAGTCCTGAGTATGTCTGCTGTGTGAGTCGGTTTTCTTAGTGCTGTTTTTGTAGCAACAATTCCGTTTGATTACAGTCCGTGTTCCTCCTCGTCCGTAAGGTTTGTCGAAAGTAAAATTATTTTCATTGGTTGGTTGGGCAGGGTGCGCCACAGTCCGAGCACACTTCCTCGTTGATCCTAGCCATGTAGCTGGAAGCGGATCAAGAGTGGACCTTGTAGATCTCGGCAAGAGCTTCTTCATCGTAGCCCTCTCAGGTGGAGATCCTCCAACGCCGGGGCTATAATTTTGTGTCGCTGAAACTACTGCCTATTAGTGAAGTTATTTGAGGGCGGTCTCGGTTAACATTCAATTCTGTTTACTTTGCCAATCGATATGAAAATCCTTGAAACTAAGAAAAAAAATGAGTTTATGTTGACATATTTTAAAAATTCAAAATGTAGAACATGTTACAGTTATTAGGTTAATACTGCATTACAGTATTAAGCCAAACTGAAGAATGTGTTGGGTCATTGTTTGATTTGAACTTTGAGATAGTCGCTTTCGAGAGGACCTTTAATTTGGGTTAGATTATTAAATGTATTCACAAGTAATCATATGTAGAGCCATAAGCAATATTTGGTCAAAAATTTTGATTTGTCATTAAATTTTGTATGAATAATTCAATGCTTAATAATAATTTATGGCAAATCTTTATATGACGACATGTGAATATCGTTATGGTTTAATAAATGAGTACTCAAAACTTTTTTAATTATCTTATTCAAAGGACTGCAGTTTTGCTTAGAAGATAAAGGCAACTGAATCATCAATTCAAAATACCTCTCCAACCAACCTTCTACATAAGTCACAGCGGACAGCAATCCTTAGATTCACTTGCACGAGCCTGGTGTTATCCTTCAGACACACCGAACAAAGTTCGGCAAATTGCAACTGATTTAAAGGAGGAACAGTCAAGCCCGTAGTAATCGCAGCCCGCAAAATTCAAACTTTGCCGGATTAGATCGACTTTCCCAATGTGGTTCAGTTGGATTTCATTCACTTTTATTGTATTTGGATAATTGAACGGATATTATATCGAATATTACATTAACTTTTATTTATTATCTTTTAATCCGTAGAAATAAACGTTTTCAAACAATTATTTTTTGCAATTTATAGAATTTGTTTACATTTTTTACTTTTTCACCACATTTTATACACTTTTTTATTCATTCTCTCATACTTCTTCGTAGCAGGGATGTTTTTTTCAGTATAGTAGTACTTTTTTACTTTCCTACAATTGAGACATTTTCGGTACAATTTAGAAAATTTCTAAATTTAATTAACTAAACATAATGGCCCATATTCATTGTAACAATTTGACCATTTCTGAATTTTGGCAACAAATATATAAATTTCCCAAGAAATTACCACAATTCCACGTAGAAAGAATATTTTTAGCTCCAAAAATAATAAAAAAAAACCAAGACATCTACTTCAAGTACATACAATTTCAACTTTATGAAAATGCAGATGTTTTATAAAAACTACAGATCAATGCTGCCCTAACATAAAATTTCAAAATTTATTGTGCAATGTTTTTACTACAATTGCAATTAACATTCCACAGAATAAAATACATAAGTTCTTTTCATTTCGGTTTTCCTCCAAAAAGTTAATTTTACAGGATAAAGTATTTTTCTTGTTTCCCTACAAATTTAACCCTATTTCTTTGGAACCATTAACATTTCATATTGCTTTATTTTAATAATTTTTCAATAAAAATGTATTTTTAAAAAGTTTTGCTTGAGTTCATTATGCGGATAGGGTTCGCAATGTGTGTTTCAGTTTTAAACACAAAACAAAAATTTCCATTTTAAATAGATTTCGAAGTGAATGGAAAATAGTCGTTTTATAATAAACCCCCGTGTTAGTAAATTTTTCCCCAAAAAATGTATAAAATTGGTTTGGAATTCATAAAAAAATTGTTAATTTTCTTTGAAATCGTATCAAAAGTAGTATATAATTGTACGAAATTACATACAATTGTACCGAAATATTTGTATACCGAAAATATAACTATTTCATTTGTTTAAAACAATTCTTATATAAAACAGTATACAATAGTTGAATTTCAAAGAAAATTAGCAATATTTTTTTAATTACATATTTTGTTTATTTGTATATTGTTTCTTAAAAGAATTTTTTAAAACAAATGAAATAGATATATTTTCGGAGAAAATTGTTTTTGTTTTTCAGAAATGAAAATTGTTTTTGTGTTTGTTTGTTTTTTTCGAATCCGAAAGACGGCCGAAACAGTTTTTTTTGGCCGAAAAACCGAATTTCGGTCGGTCTCTAGTCATTTGACCACTGACCGTATTTTTTTAATATTTATAGTTAAAATGAAGTTTCTACTTATCATATGCTAAATCTGAGTATTATCTGTTAAATAAAGTAGATACTAAAGTCAAGTAAGAACTTTATTTGAATTTAAATAGCTCCTATCATAGAAAATGCGGTTATTAAAAATTCTGTTAACAGTGCATAACGCATCCAACACATAAATGTTGATAATGATCAGAATAAGCTATAGCTGCGAATTCCATTGCAATTTTCTATAATTTTTAAAATCAAAGTCAAATTACAAAAATTTTTTATATATATATATATATATATATATGTCGGTATATACACTGCACGAAGTAATGATAAGACCAACATCGAAATGTTAAAAATCTTTTATTGTATTACTGATACAGGGCATATTTATTGCCAAATATTTAGTTGTACTAACAATTAATTAAATTAACTTAAAGAAGACTAAATTCATGCACTCAAATATTTTTGATAAATAAATAAAAATTATTTCATACGAACAAATGATAAGACCAAACTATAAAAATTTCGGAAATATTATAAATATTATTTTTGTTAAATTGTTAGTAGTTAGTATATGAACCCTTTTTAATTATAGCATGTTGAAGGAGCCACGGCATTGAGTTAATTAAAGACTTAATACAATTTTCATCAATTTTGTTCCATTCAGCAGTAATGGCACTTTTACATTGTCGTATTTTCGTTCGTATTTTTTAAGCTACAGGACTAAAATTTTGTACTTAGGTTCGAGTTCGGGAAAAATATAAAAAAAGCGGGAAAAAAGAAAAAAAAGGGAAAAAAAGAAGGGGGGCGATTTTTTTTTAAAAAAGGTCAAACATTTTTTTTAGAAAAAAGGGGAAAATAAAAAAGATTAAAAAACAAGTTTTTTAAAATATAACCCTTTAACCGACTAAAAAGCAGAAAATGAATTCCCTTTAAATTAATTTCCGCAATTTAGATTTAAAATTAATGGCTCATATTCATAGTCAAATTTAGCAGCTACTAAAACTTAGTACCAGCTTGGTAGCTGTCAATTCAGTGATATATCTGTCAACTTAGTTGAGTACTAAAGTTAAGTTGGAACTCAACTTGACTATGAATATGGGCAAATGGTTTTTTGGCCACTTCAAAATCTGACATTAGGAACAAACCAGCCAAAAACCCCTAATTTAAAATCGAAATTGCGGAAATTAATTTAAAAGGAATTTTTTTTCTGCTTTTTAGTCGGTTAAAGGGTTTTATTTTAAAAAATTGTTTCTTACTCTTTTTTATTTTATATATTCTATTTATTTATTCATTCGTTTCTATTATTTTATATATGTTTTCGATCAGAAAGTAGCCATGTTGATGAATTTTATTTATGATGCTGATTTTTTAAATTTACTTATTATTCAATTTTAAACAAAACCAATACATAATCAAAACGGAAATCAGCATTTATTCAATTGCAATAATGCATTTGAAATAATTGTCATAATTTCTTTTTAGTTAATTTCTAGGCATAAAGAATGAACAAAATTAACGAATTGAAGATAACAGGCTAAAACCGTTTTTGTAGCGCATTTTGATTTTTTTTTTGGAATTGACCTTCATTGGATACATATTTTTTATAATTTTGGGGTAATATACGAGAAATTTATTAAGTCCGCCATATAGTGAGTTGTGGTTCCAGATCAGAATATCAATATTTTCTAGAAATATGGAGCATAATTTTTGCAATATATTTTTGAAATACTATGCTGGAACATTCCAAACCAGTAGTGCGTTTCTGTAACTATTCTCACTGGCAGTTCTCACCATTTTTTGTCATTTGACGTCACGATGACGTCATTCTCCCTTGCACTGTTTCTGTAAAAAAAAGTATTAAAAGCGATCGGTACACCTCTGATGTTTCAATTCCATTTTCATAGGAATATTTAAAAAAAGTGTTTCTGTAAGCAAAATGAAGCGAGTTGTGTCTACTCGAATTGTCCCTGTGTTTTTAGCTCGTGAGAAGTTGGTTGAAGTTAAAGTAACCAAATATTAAACCGATAAATTATTGAATTATCTCATATATAGAGATTTTTGTAACTTAAGCTAACTATAAACGTTTTCGATAGTTCGAAATGGAGTCATAAGCCATGGTTGCAGTGATATCCGGAATCTCCAATTAGCCAAGATCGAGCACCACTTGCAAAATTATTTTCCAATAATGCCTTCACACTACAGTTTGCCCATATATATGCATCATGGGTGCTACCTCCATAGCGAGCAAAACATGATAAAATATTCAAGCCGATATCGCAAATCAACTGAACATTTTTTGAGAAGTGGTATTTTCGGTTGACGTAGCAGTACTCCACCTCGACAGGGGGCTTTTTTGTTTACACATGAGTGCAATCTATAGCTCCGATCACACCGGGAAAGCCAGTTGCAGCGAAAAATCTGCAGAAACAAGATCATGATTTTATACATAGCCGATTTTTTATACATGTGTATATATTTTTTGAATTACCCCTGCTTGATTATGTTTTGCTCTCGAACCGTAGTCGGAAATTTGATGTATCTGTGTGCCAAATGATTTTGAAGTATAAACGTTATTTGCTGCACTATGCGACATACCATCGTTTTACTCATTGAGCAAACAAAGTCTTGCCCTATGTCTCGCAGAAAAGAACCCGTCGCGTAGTAATGCAGAGCTGTGCATAGCCTTAGTGGATTTGGAATATATGTGCTCCGTGCACCTTCATCCATGAAAGGTAGCATTTCATTAAGCACTTCCCTTGCGCTTGCTCGGCTAAATCTGAACAATTCAGCAAATCGAGCCTCGGGAATAGTGAAAGGATCCATTGCGTCCCTCAAGTTCTGCCTGTACAACCGTAGCATATTTCTCCGGTCATGACTATCGGCGGAAATCAGCAAACAACAAATCACCCATCTGAAATTTGACAAGTTTTATATATTTTACAAATATTTAATGAATACAAATGTACAAATTATTTAACACCGCCACTTACCGCGCAAATTTAGAATAATATTTTGACATTTGTATCAATTTCATAAATTTTTTTACCGATTTCTGTGCCGATTCCAAAATATTTCAAATTTGAGTCGACTTTTGTTTACAGAAACACTTATCTCACGAAATCGAGAACTGCGGAACAAAACCGTGTGACGTCAGAAAAATCTTATTTTTGTCGATTTTTTTACAGAAACGCACTACAGTTCTGATTTATATTTGTATTTTATTCGATATATTTTTTAAATATTAAAAATTTTCTAATATTTTAGAAAATAAGGGTGATTGTTTTTTTGAATGCAATATGATAGAAAATACATGAACCTAAGAGTTCTCATCATTATTTGTCCATTAAAAATTTTTGCTGATTTTTTAAGAATTTTTTGTAACAAATCTATTAATTGGGTAGAATATATAAAAAAAAAGTTATACAAAAAAATAACCAAAAATATATGTAGGTACAAAGCAGATAATTTCCATAATTTATCATGTGATCCCAAAATTGCCAAAACCATCAAAATACTTTGTCGCGAATCCAAACAAATCATGAAAAATATACATGCATATAAGAAAACAGCAGCAGGAGGGAAGAAAATCGACAACATCAACCTGCGCCGCCAAACATAGTAAAAAAAACCAAACGGCAAAAAATTGTAAGATGAATAAAAAAAAGAATTAAAGCAAACGAATCCAGATCTAGTCAAAGAAAACGATCGAAATAAAAAAAGGGACAAACACACAAATGTAATGTTAAGAAAAACAAAAACAAAAGCGAACCAACAACAAAAACATTTCTAACAGACTACAAAAAATTAAAAAATGTTAGCCAAATGCCGCAGTCTGTACACTCACTGTCCAAACTCCGCAGTCTGCTTACTCACCAGAATTGCACGAGCTCCGAGTTAGCAAAAAGGAAGAGCTTTTGACGCTTCTTTATGAATATAAGTTCTCTGTTAATATGTAATAATAGGATAATATGTAATAATAGGATTTAAGACAATCTTTAGTGTCTAACATACGAATATAAGGATTATAGATTGTGTATATATTTATGGTTTTCGCAAATTTAATAATGTAATATTTGATACCAAATCTAATCAATACCTTTCCAATTAGGTGCTGTAAGTTTGACCACCTGTTTCATCCAAAAAAACCCCCCATTCGAAAGGTATTGATTAGACTTTTCCTATGATACTCAATATCCACATTATTAAATTTGCGACAAAGCATAAATATGTATATACACACTCGGCCATTCCATTTTAAATCGGCCACAAAAAGGGGAATTCCGGACTTTGCTCAAATTTTGTCAGTTAGTTCGGCTCGTCAATTTAAGATACCAATTTGAACCGTTTTGTAAAAAAACACTTCTTGACGGATTTATGGTAATTTGAATTTTAAGAAATTTTGGCGAAAATTTCAGTAGCAAACAGAGAAAAATCTTCATAACTTTGTCAAATCTCAACCGATTGGAAATTGTTTGATATCGTTAGAAAGGTAATAAATTGTACTCAGATACTGTTAGTTTTGAGAAAACCGTACGTTTCTAAAAGGAAAATTTTTTTGACTCGATTTTTAACAAAAAAAACATTACATATTTTTTAATGATTTTTTTTGCAAAAAATGGGCGGATTTTGGATGGACTCAGAAGTTATGTAAATTTTTGTAAAACCTAAATTTATAGTTTTTTACTGCTGTATTGCAGGGATGATATTTGGGTTGTTTCATTTTGTACAAAAAGTCAAACAAAATAGTACCAAATCTGTTGAAAAAGTACCAACACTTCAATGTCCAAATTGTATAATTAAAAATAGTTTGTAATATCGATACCTTAAAGCACAACCATACTATGTCCATTTCCATTAAAATCGAGTTTTTGGCATTTTTGGATTCCTGAGAAGAAGCTGCATCAGATAGGTTATAGTGGTTTGTGGGAATCGAGATGAAAGTAATTGAAAAATGAGGAAACGAAAACCCATTTCCATACAAAACATACCAATTTGAAAAATTGTTTTTCATTTTCTAGAGTTTTGAAACAATTTTAGGTTGTGTTTTATCGGTGAACAGAAAAGTTATTAATATTCAAAAACGTAAACAAGATAAAGATATATACGCATACTTTAATTCATAAAGCTTTTAACAAAGAAGTTTTAATAAGTTACTTTTAACGTTACATAAATGAAACGTTCAGCTTCGTTTCCAGCTAAGGAAACGACTCAAGAAAAATGTTGTTAAGTTTCTTATGCTGCAAAATTGTATTAGATCAGAATTTTTTTACAAATGACAAAGCAAAAATTTGCATTGCGCTTTTGCCCTTTGGATAATTTTCGCTGTTCTTCATTTCCTTTTGCTTTCTATTTTGGTTAGTGATCTAAATTTTACAGCTGATAATGTTCTACTTTTCTAAAGAAATTGGAAACAATTCCAAATTTCTGAAGGGGTTACATTTCGTTAAAAAATGGTACAAAAATTCTACCGCAGTGGATACGAGTTTAAGAAAATTTACGAAAGGAAATTTACTTATCATTTTCATAGCTTTTTCGAAATGAAATTTGACAAATACTTTAGAGCTGGAAACAAACAACAAAAATATTTCCGAAAAAAAATTGTAAAATAAGTTGATTATTAATCTGATATCCTCGCATATATTGTACCAAAAATGTCAATGTAGTAGCAATGTACTTCTGTCTTTGAAAATGTACAAAAAAAGTACAATTGTACCAAAAAAAATCATCCCTGCTGTATTGTGAACAAAATTCGTTTTTGACATCGCAACTAGTGTCCGACCGAAGGTGGTTTTTTCTGCCAAAGCCGAACTTCCGTTTTTTTAAACTTTCTGCCAAAACCGAAGTTGAAGCCATAGCTCAATATACAAAATGAAAAAATATTAAAATACTACTTCGTACGGACCATCATTGAACACGCCCATTGCCACGAGCCTTGAAGTTTTTATACTCCATAAATCAAAAGTTGCACTTCTTATAGATTTCAAAGCTGATTTCTCAGAAATTTTCTATCACGTAGGTTTCTGAGATATTCAGGATCAAGGAGTAAAAAAATGTTGAAATTAACAAAATTCAGTAATTTATATTTTAACTCTTAGTTACAATGAAAAATAACGTGGTACTCCAAAAAGCAAACTTATTGATGCTTAAATATTTTTTTGATACTAAACACGATGGCGTCCACAGAATTGCTCTATCTCATCTAGTTTTCTAAACAAGAGAATTTTGCAAATGGGATTTGCCAAAAATTCCATGGTTGCTAAATTCTGTAGTAGATTTTCATTGCCAATTCTTGTGTGCAATCATTGATTTCAAAAAAATAAAAATTGTTTACCTTTTACATATTTTTGACATAATCCTGACCATATTCGGCTTCGGCCAATATTAAGGCCGAAGCCGATTATGGGCCGAATGTGAAATTTTAGGCTAAATGTGGCCGAAGCCGAAGTCAAGCCGAATAATCGGTCGGACACTAATCGCAACACACAACATCCAACATCGCTATTGTTTGTGGTTATTTGTGTTTTACATGTCGAAAACGAATTTTGTTCAAAACGAAGTCACTCTGAATTGAATGTTTTCATTTTGCCGGTATTCTCAACGATCAACTGTGTTAAATTGTATTTTGATTAGAGACCGACCGAAATCGCTTTTTCTAATTTCGGCCAAAACCGAAATGGCCGAAATTTTTTATTTTTTTTTTTTCGACCGAAACCGAAATGGCCGAATTCTCATTTTTTTAATTTCGGCCGAAGCCGAAACCGAAAAAATAAAATAAGCAATAGGCTGAAATCGCTTAGTAGCTGCCAGTTCAGTGTATTATCTGTCAACTTAGTAGATTACTAAAGTTAAGTTGGAGCTGAATTTGACTATGAATATTGGCCGATCATTTTAAGTTCAGATCATGAATTAGATTAATTTAGAAGCAAACTATCAAATGCGAAGAAATCAAGAGTAGTAGAATTTACTGTCAGGGTAGTAGATTTCAAGAGAGGGGAGTAGATATGGGTTTATGCGTAGAGTACTAGAAATTCTACGAGTTGTAGAAATTCTGTCGGGGAAGCAGATTTGTAGAAAGAATAGTACTTTTGCATTGTATGAAACTCACATAATATTTTGAGGAGTAGATTTCTTACCATAGTAGTAGAAAATATCTTGAGGGAAGTAGAAAAATCTGCTACCGTAATAAAGGAGTAGAAATTTATAAATCATTGCGAGAGTATTAGATCTACTCCGATAGGACATGTCTTCTTTGTCGCTTCTGATTCTTCGAAACTATGATCAATGCTTAAATTTGTGTTACATACCGTTTTTATCCACTTGGTTGTTCCTTATGTATTTTGATACGCTAAATCCGAAAATAAACTTTAAATTTTTCCAGCACGTACCATTTTTCTGCAAAAGCCACAAAAATTGCATTTTTGGTGCCATAAAAATTTCATTATTATTATTTTCGTATCCAGCGTGTCAAAATACATAAGAATTTGTCTATCATGTATATTTAACACACAAAAAGTTCAGTTTTGTCGATCAGCGTAATCTTTGTTATTTATTTGTTACATTTTTCTATCAAACCGAAATTTTCGGCCGAAAACGAAATTTGGCCGAAAGCGATATTTTATTTTTCGGCCGAATCCGAAACACGGGCGAAACAGCTTTTTTTGGACGAAAAGCCGAAAAACCGAATTTCGGTCGGTCTCTAATTTTGATCATTTTAATTTTCTTCCGCGATGTTAGAATTTTGTCATAATACAGCAGTAAAAAACGTATATTTTAGGTTTTACAAAAATTGCCATAACTTCTGTGTCCATCAAGTGTCCATCCGAAATCCGCCCATTTTTAAAAGGTAATTAAATGTCCTTTCTTGTTAGAACAAAATTTCCCTTTTGAAAACGTACGGTTTTCTCAAAAATAGCGGTATCTGATAAAAGGTAAATTCAAGTACAATTTATTACCTTTCTAACGATATCAAACAATTTAAAATCGGTTGAGATTTGACAAAATTATAGCGATTTTTCTCTGTTTGCTACTCAAATTTTCGTCAAAATTTCTTAAAATTCAAATTACCATAAATCCATTAGAAGTGTTTTTTGCAAAACGGTTCAAATTAGTATCTTAAATTGACGAGCCCTTTTTCAAAAAATCCGTCTCGGGTATCTGTAGCCATGGTCTCATAGAATATGTGTGTGAAATTTCCACTCTCAAAATCCACTATTTGCTTCAGCAGAGCTAACTTTCCACATTCAGGTTTTTATATATAGTGATTTAGGGTGCACGAAATAATTTGTAAGCCACTGTAAAAATGTGAAGTATACATTTCTTTATTACTATTTTATTTTTGTTTGTTTGTAATTTTTTATACCCTACACTAGCAGGGTTGCCAACTTTCAAAGAGCTCAGACCCGGAGATTCGAAAAACAAAATTTTTGGGTTGACCTATGAAAATGTTTTTACGTTATTTTTTTTGTAATTTTCCCACCCTTCTATAGTAAATTTCCAAAATTATCATATCGAAATTTGTCATTTAGATACACCAAAAATACTGCCTTTTATTTTAACATGAATCTCTGGTTATTATATTGAACACACCACTTGTATGACATACTCGATAAGTACTGACTTTATTTTTAACAAGCACTTAAATATATAGATATAAAAATATCTTAAAACTAGGCATAATCTTTGAACAGAAATTGTTCCCACAGACATAAAGTAATAAAGGTATAAATAGATATAAGTGGACTGTATTGTTGTGGTGTAGGACATTATCAGCAGGGACTCGATCCCCGCAAAGGCTATGTTTACGCCAAAACACCCTGTTTGCCATCCTGTATACGGAATTGTACGGCAACCAACTTTATACCATTAAACCTACTGGAACACCGCTTAACATTCTGTTAAGCTGTGTCCCAAAACTGGTTTAATTCAATATGAAGGCCTTCTGCCATTTGCAAAACTTTCACTTCCTTCTTCCTTTAATAAGATCGAAAAGTGACTAGACGTTTTCCTACCCGCTCCTGTCATAAGCTACCAAATTGCAATATATTATATATATATCTATCGTCATCGATATCCAAGTAAGCATCCTTCTGCCTCTACTTCTTAATAAAAAAACATTCAAAAATCCAAACTACACGACTTTTGATTTCCTTTTGCTAACTCTGCCGCTTTTTTTTTATACTTTCTTTTCTGCATCGTTCTACTGCTCCCCTAGCACCCGAACATTTGGTCCAGTCGAACCAGATCGGAATCTGGAAATTTAATTTGCACTCTTTTTTGGCAGCATCTACGACGCTCCATCTTCATCGTCAGACGTCTCTTTCTCCGAAAGAAAGCCACCGGCAACCGATAGACGAATCACCAACTAGGAGAAAATTAAAATTCAACGGCATACAAAATTTCTAAGGTACGTGTAGTTTTTTTATATAAAAGCATAGTTTTTTTGTTTTTTTTTGTGTGTAATTTTCATACAAATTACAAAAGCTTCAAATCCAACACTCTCAACTAAATATTATAAAATTATAAAAGTAAAATCCTCTCTGTGCTAATTTGTTCGTTTTGGTGGAAAGTGCGGAAGGCCACAAAAGAAAAGGCTCAAAGTACCTAAAGAGAAATAAGGTTACCGCAAAGCGAACAAATTCAGACTTAAATAAAGTGAAAACGGGAAAAAACGACACGAAATCGTATATAGTGCTTCGTAGTTGTTTTAACGAAAATTTTAAATTCGTATTAAAGTAAAAAAAAGTCTTCAGCACTGAATTCTGTCAAAATCTTAAATATTTGTTTAATTGAAAACCTATCTTTTTCTTAAGTTGAGAGTAAAAGTTGGTTGGCCACCTTACGTGCCGCTCACATCCTCAATAGGTTTCACAACCAAAAGCTTTTGGCTCTCAGCCGTTCCACTGATCTAGTTTGACAGTTGCTTCGGTTTGTGGTTTTTTTGTGTAAAAAATTGTAAAATAAGTTGATTATTAATCTGATATCCTCGCATATATTGTACCAAAAATGTCAATGTAGTAGCAATGTACTTCTGTCTTTGAAAATGTACAAAAAAAGTACAATTGTACCAAAAAAAATCATCCCTGCTGTATTGTGAACAAAATTCGTTTTTGACATCGCAACTAGTGTCCGACCGAAGGTGGTTTTTTCTGCCAAAGCCGAACTTCCGTTTTTTTAAACTTTCTGCCAAAACCGAAGTTGAAGCCATAGCTCAATATACAAAATGAAAAAATATTAAAATACTACTTCGTACGGACCATCATTGAACACGCCCATTGCCACGAGCCTTGAAGTTTTTATACTCCATAAATCAAAAGTTGCACTTCTTATAGATTTCAAAGCTGATTTCTCAGAAATTTTCTATCACGTAGGTTTCTGAGATATTCAGGATCAAGGAGTAAAAAAATGTTGAAATTAACAAAATTCAGTAATTTATATTTTAACTCTTAGTTACAATGAAAAATAACGTGGTACTCCAAAAAGCAAACTTATTGATGCTTAAATATTTTTTTGATACTAAACACGATGGCGTCCACAGAATTGCTCTATCTCATCTAGTTTTCTAAACAAGAGAATTTTGCAAATGGGATTTGCCAAAAATTCCATGGTTGCTAAATTCTGTAGTAGATTTTCATTGCCAATTCTTGTGTGCAATCATTGATTTCAAAAAAATAAAAATTGTTTACCTTTTACATATTTTTGACATAATCCTGACCATATTCGGCTTCGGCCAATATTAAGGTCGAAGCCGATTATGGGCCGAATGTGAAATTTTAGGCTAAATGTGGCCGAAGCCGAAGTCAAGCCGAATAATCGGTCGGACACTAATCGCAACACACAACATCCAACATCGCTATTGTTTGTGGTTATTTGTGTTTTACATGTCGAAAACGAATTTTGTTCAAAACGAAGTCACTCTGAATTGAATGTTTTCATTTTGCCGGTATTCTCAACGATCAACTGTGTTAAATTGTATTTTGATTAGAGACCGACCGAAATCGCTTTTTCTAATTTCGGCCAAAACCGAAATGGCCGAAATTTTTTATTTTTTTTTTTTCGACCGAAACCGAAATGGCCGAATTCTCATTTTTTTAATTTCGGCCGAAGCCGAAACCGAAAAAATAAAATAAGCAATAGGCTGAAATCGCTTAGTAGCTGCCAGTTCAGTGTATTATCTGTCAACTTAGTAGATTACTAAAGTTAAGTTGGAGCTGAATTTGACTATGAATATTGGCCGATCATTTTAAGTTCAGATCATGAATTAGATTAATTTAGAAGCAAACTATCAAATGCGAAGAAATCAAGAGTAGTAGAATTTACTGTCAGGGTAGTAGATTTCAAGAGAGGGGAGTAGATATGGGTTTATGCGTAGAGTACTAGAAATTCTACGAGTTGTAGAAATTCTGTCGGGGAAGCAGATTTGTAGAAAGAATAGTACTTTTGCATTGTATGAAACTCACATAATATTTTGAGGAGTAGATTTCTTACCATAGTAGTAGAAAATATCTTGAGGGAAGTAGAAAAATCTGCTACCGTAATAAAGGAGTAGAAATTTATAAATCATTGCGAGAGTATTAGATCTACTCCGATAGGACATGTCTTCTTTGTCGCTTCTGATTCTTCGAAACTATGATCAATGCTTAAATTTGTGTTACATACCGTTTTTATCCACTTGGTTGTTCCTTATGTATTTTGATACGCTAAATCCGAAAATAAACTTTAAATTTTTCCAGCACGTACCATTTTTCTGCAAAAGCCACAAAAATTGCATTTTTGGTGCCATAAAAATTTCATTATTATTATTTTCGTATCCAGCGTGTCAAAATACATAAGAATTTGTCTATCATGTATATTTAACACACAAAAAGTTCAGTTTTGTCGATCAGCGTAATCTTTGTTATTTATTTGTTACATTTTTCTATCAAACCGAAATTTTCGGCCGAAAACGAAATTTGGCCGAAAGCGATATTTTATTTTTCGGCCGAATCCGAAACACGGGCGAAACAGCTTTTTTTGGACGAAAAGCCGAAAAACCGAATTTCGGTCGGTCTCTAATTTTGATCATTTTAATTTTCTTCCGCGATGTTAGAATTTTGTCATAATACAGCAGTAAAAAACGTATTCTTTAGGTTTTACAAAAATTGCCATAACTTCTGTGTCCATCAAGTGTCCATCCGAAATCCGCCCATTTTTAAAAGGTAATTAAATGTCCTTTCTTGTTAGAACAAAATTTCCCTTTTGAAAACGTACGGTTTTCTCAAAAATAGCGGTATCTGATAAAAGGTAAATTTTAGTACAATTTATTACCTTTCTAACGATATCAAACAATTTAAAATCGGTTGAGATTTGACAAAATTATAGCGATTTTTCTCTGTTTGCTACTCAAATTTTCGTCAAAATTTCTTAAAATTCAAATTACCATAAATCCATTAGAAGTGTTTTTTGCAAAACGGTTCAAATTAGTATCTTAAATTGACGAGCCCTTTTTCAAAAAATCCGTCTCGGGTATCTGTAGCCATGGTCTCATAGAATATGTGTGTGAAATTTCCACTCTCAAACTCCACTATTTGCTTCAGCAGAGCTAACTTTCCACATTCAGGTTTTTATATATAGTGATTTAGGGTGCACGAAATAATTTGTAAGCCACTGTAAAAATGTGAAGTATACATTTCTTTATTACTATTTTATTTTTGTTTGTTTGTAATTTTTTATACCCTACACTAGCAGGGTTGCCAACTTTCAAAGAGCTCAGACCCGGAGATTCGAAAAACAAAATTTTTGGGTTGACCTATGAAAATGTTTTTACGTTAATTTTTTTTGTAATTTTCCCACCCGTCTATAGTAAATTTCCAAAATTATCATATCGAAATTTGTCATTTAGATACACCAAAAATACTGCCTTTTATTTTAACATGAATCTCTGGTTATTATATTGAACACACCACTTGTATGACATACTCGATAAGTACTGACTTTATTTTTAACAAGCACTTAAATATATAGATATAAAAATATCTTAAAACTAGGCATAATCTTTGAACAGAAATTGTTCCCACAGACATAAAGTAATAAAGGTATAAATAGATATAAGTGGACTGTATTGTTGTGGTGTAGGACATTATCAGCAGGGACTCGATCCCCGCAAAGGCTATGTTTACGCCAAAACACCCTGTTTGCCATCCTGTATACGGAATTGTACGGCAACCAACTTTATACCATTAAACCTACTGGAACACCGCTTAACATTCTGTTAAGCTGTGTCCCAAAACTGGTTTAATTCAATATGAAGGCCTTCTGCCATTTGCAAAACTTTCACTTCCTTCTTCCTTTAATAAGATCGAAAAGTGACTAGACGTTTTCCTACCCGCTCCTGTCATAAGCTACCAAATTGCAATATATTATATATATATCTATCGTCATCGATATCCAAGTAAGCATCCTTCTGCCTCTACTTCTTAATAAAAAAACATTCAAAAATCCAAACTACACGACTTTTGATTTCCTTTTGCTAACTCAGCCGTTTTTTTTTTATACTTTCTTTTCTGCATCGTTCTACTGCTCCCCTAGCACCCGAACATTTGGTCCAGTCGAACCAGATCGGAATTTTAATTTGCACTCTTTTTTGGCAGCATCTACGACGCTCCATCTTCATCGTCAGACGTCTCTTTCTCCGAAAGAAAGCCACCGGCAACCGATAGACGAATCACCAACTAGGAGAAAATTAAAATTCAACGGCATACAAAATTTCTAAGGTACGTGTAGTTTTTTATATAAAAGCATAGTTTTTTTGTTTTTTTTTGTGTGTAATTTTCATACAAATTACAAAAGCTTCAAATCCAACACTCTCAACTAAAGATTATAAAATTATAAAAGTAAAATCCTCTCTGTGCTAATTTGTTCGTTTTGGTGGAAAGTGCGGAAGGCCACAAAAGAAAAGGCTCAAAGTACCTAAAGAGAAATAAGGTTACCGCAAAGCGAACAAATTCAGACTTAAATAAAGTGAAAACGGGAAAAAACGACACGAAATCGTATATAGTGCTTCGTAGTTGTTTTAACGAAAATTTTAAATTCGTATTAAAGTAAAAAAAAGTCTTCAGCACTGAATTCTGTCAAAATCTTAAATATTTGTTTAATTGAAAACCTATCTTTTTCTTAAGTTGAGAGTAAAAGTTGGTTGGCCACCTTACGTGCCGCTCACATCCTCAATAGGTTTCACAACCAAAAGCTTTTGGCTCTCAGCCGTTCCACTGATCTAGTTTGACAGTTGCTTCGGTTTGTGGTTTTTTTGTGTTTACTTTTTCTTTTAGGTTGTTAAAAGTAAAGTAAAATTAAATTAACTTAAATAAATAAATAAATACATACCTACATTGAGGTTCTAAAGTAAAAAAAAAACTACAATAAAAAGTGCCCGTGAACTGAACGAAGTGAGAACGAGATAAAAAACAACAATCAGCGACTGCAGCCGAAGCAGTATTTTGTATTAAATTCAGTGTTTTTTAAATTTAAAAGTGATTCCTTTGTAGAGTGTAATTAAAAATGAAGCTTTGTTCTACCTTCTGCTTAAATAGAAGAGTCTGCACAGTCGCTGGTGTTTTTTTATTTCGGCAAAGGAATAAAATTATTTTGAATTTTGTGAGCTTCGCTCGGCACACTTTTTTTGCACGAAACCCTTAAAGCGCATTTTCGGTTTCTCAATTCGTCGGATTTTTTTTTGCCGGCAATCGTTTGGGAAATTTTAGAATTTAGAATTCAAAGTGTTTTATGTAAACGGCAGTGTCTTTTCTTTAAAGAAATTTTTTCTTTTTTCAAGTTTTTTTTTTAAAGCAAAAATTATTTTTTTTTATTTTGTGCTGTGGTTTTTGCTCTACATAAAGTTTGTCTTAAAAATTTTGTTGCGGATTTAAATTCCAAATTAAAAGATTTTTTTTAATTTGAATTTGGATTCAAATTTTAATTACATTAAACTAAATTAATTTAAAATAAATTTAAAAAAAGAACAATCCAAGCGCCTTTAAGTAAAACTGTAAGGGATAGAAATCGTTTTTTTTTGTAATAATTCAAAATAATTTTATTCCAAAGCTGCGAAATATTTTCCACATTTTATTTCGTACGTATACCATTTCTTTGTATATATTACATTTTGTTATACACTATATTGTTTTAAATACATTGAATATATAAAAATCATTCGTGAGCAGTGGGTTTTAATATCCAACTGTTGGGAATTTTTTGGGATTTTTTTTCCATATACCTTGTTTGTCGCTTTGTACGAATTTTTTATTACCGCGCGTTTACTCGTTTTTTTTTATAAACTTTCTTGGGTATTTTTTATTTCCCAAAGTTAATTTTTGTCAGTTTTTATTTTCGAAATTAATTTTTTTTGTCGATACCTTCGTACATCCTAGTGTACTTCGCGATTCAACGGACATTTTAAAATTCGTTTTGAATTAAAAAAAATAATTTTTTTTTTAAATTTCTTTTAAATTTTAAAATTTTTTTTCGCGTTTAAAGCATGACCGCTTTAGATGTTTTTATTCAGGCCATTTGGTCGAATTTGAGGCTACCTTTGCTGAGTTGCTTCCAGCTACTCACAGCAAGTTCACTTTGGACATTCAGAGTGAGGAATTAAAAGGCCTCTGGTCTGCTCTTAAGCCTGCTTATAGGTCATGTCTGTCCTATCTTGAGTCCGATCCGGAGGAGGCGGAGGATATCAACGCGGATATCGCGGTTGTCAAGGCGAAGTATTCGCATACATACCAGACATATGTAAAATGTTTGGCAACAATAAATGAGCTTCTTCATGAGTTTGTCCTAAAGTCTTCGCCTGCGCCTCCGTCCGATAACATTCCTCCGGTTCTACCACTTGATGCGCTGTTTCAGACTTCTCTGAAGCTTCCTCCGTGTGATACGGACATTTTCCGAGGCGACTATCTCTCTTGGCCCACTTTCCGGGATTTATTCAGCGCCATCTACATTAACAATTCCCGATTAAGTAATGTGGAGCGGCTCTACCATCTGATTCAGAAAACAAGTGGAGATGCCCGTGAAATTGTGCAGAAATGCCCTTTGACCAACAATGGCTTCAATATTGCTTGGGAAAATTTAATTAGCAGATACGAAAATAAGCGGATTTTGGTTCATAACCAAATCAAGCTACTTTTTGAACTTCCAGTGCTTACTACTGAGACCGCTTCGGGAATCAAGTCGCTCCAGAGCGGAGTTGACAATTGTTTAAACAATTTAAAAAGTTTCGGTGTGGATACCTCGCATTGGGATCCGATCCTGATCTACCTTTGTGTGCAACGATTGCCTCAAAGCTCGGTAGTTATCTGGGAGCAGGGTATCACCGACAAAGCCGAAATTCCCAAGTGGAGTGACTTGGACCTATTCTTAACTGATAGGTTTAGGACCCTTGAGTGTTTGGACATGAGGGCTCCTACTTGCAGTAGTTCTCTTTCAAAAAAATCTTCAATTTTAAGTCAAACTCAGAATAATCCGCGAAAGTTCAATTCGTATCATGCTAAGGTAGCTAACAATAATAATTGTGGGCTTTGTCCCCGCCAACAACATTCGTTGCGCGTTTGCAAGCGTTTCTTGGATATGAGTGTCGCCGATCGGTACTCCAATGTCAAGCGCCTTAATTACTGCGTAAATTGTTTAGCGAAAAATCACGATGTGAAAAGTTGTAAAAGTAATTACAGCTGCTCCAGTTGTCAGAAGCGTCATCATACACTTCTGCATCGTAAAGGGACACAGCAGCCTGCTCCCCAATCTTCGCAAAATAATTTTCCGTCAGGGTCACGCCCTTTAAATCACGACGTGTCCCAAGTTCAACCCTCAACTAGTGAAGGTTATTCTTCAGGGTCTCGCCCTAAGGATAACCATAATTCACAAACTTTTCACCAACAACTACAGTCCACTTCTCTCCAAGCTGAGCCACCTTTTGGTGCTCGGAAATGCTTCACCTCTTGCGCTACTAATGTCCTTTTAGACACAGCCATGGTGAACATTTGCCACTTGGGCACCGTCTACTCAGCCCGTGCGTTGATAGACTCTGCGTCGGAAGCTTCTTTTATTTCTGACCGCATGCGGAAGTTATTGAAACTTCCCGCGACTGCAACTCAATCCAGAATTTCTGGGATTAATCAATCGATTTCTGCTACATCTAGCAAACTGTGTTGTTTCACGATCGGGTCTCCTTTAGATTTGAATATACAAATCGGAGCAGTGGCTTTTGTATTGCCCCATATTACGAACAATTTGCCCTCTTACACTATCGCATCACTACGTGATCAATCGCTGCCCAACGTTCCGTTGGCAGATGCCAACTTTTGGCAAAGTTCGCCGGTTGACATTCTCATCGGCGGCGATCTCTATCCATATGGTATGATGGATGGAATCAAACGCGATATTCTGGGCAGTCTCATGGCTCAACAGACTGTCTTCGGTTGGATCCTTACGGGTCCTGTACCAACCAAACAAATTTCTTGTTTTGCTACTAAGGTTTCCTGTCCTACGGATGAAACCTTAGATAAAAGCCTCAAAAAATTCTGGGAACTTGAGGAAGTTCCCAAGAAAAAGTTCGTATCTGCGGCCGATAAGTTCTGCGAAGACAATTTCGTCAAAACTACCCGGCGTGACCCTTCTGGACGTTACATCGTAACTTTACCTTTTAAGTCGAATTTTCCATCTGAGACTTCACTTGGCTACTCACGAAATATAGCCCTTAAACAGTTTCTCCGAAACGAAGCATCTCTGCTGCGAAAGCCAGATTTTGAGGCACTCTACGATGCCATTATTTCCGAGTATGGTGACCTTCATCATATGATACAAGTCCCTGCTCCAAAGTTTGAGTGCAGTCCTTCTCACTGTTATTTGCCCCATCATCCAGTTATTAAACCTGACAGTCGAACTACAGCGATTCGCGTTGTTTTCAATGCAACCAACTCCACTTCGAATGGATGCAGCTTGAATGACATGCTGCATATTGGTCCTGTCTTGCAGGCTGATTTGCCTTTTTCGATTTTGAGGTGGAGGCTGTACCAGTTCGTATTTAACAGTGACATTCAAAAAATGTACCGTCAAATTCTTGTGGACCCGAAACATATTCCCTTCCAAAGAATTTTGTTTAGACGGTCACCGAACGAAGAGGTTTCCGATTTTGAGCTTCAGACAGTAACTTTTGGGGTTAATTGTGCGCCTTTTCTTGCAATACGCAGACTTCTGCAACTCGCTAACGATGTTCAGAGCACTCACCCTTTGGCGGCGCGTATTCTTCGAAAGTCTATGTATGTAGACGATGCGCTCGCTGGTGCCCATGATGTGGACACAGCGATCAAGGCAAGTGATGAATTGACATCCGCCTTGGCGTCAGCTGTTTTTTCATTGCGAAAGTGGACATTCAACTGTAAAGAAATTCTGCGAGATCTGCCTAAAGACTATCTACTTGATGAAGATTTCTTGGAGTTTGATGCCACTAGCAATGTCAAAACTCTTGGGGTGCGCTAGAACGCTAGGTTAGATGAATTTTACTTCATTGCCCCCACATTAGAACAAAAATCGTCGTATTCTAAGCGGGAAGTACTGTCGCTGATAGCAAAATTATTTGATCCAGTTTGATGGCTTGCGCCAATTGTTGTCGTTGCAAAAATTGTAATGCAGCAAGTTTGGTTGGACAAGATTGAGTGGGATGACGCGTTGCCATTAGCAACAGCGAATAAATGGAAGGAGTTTTTGTATAACTACACTTCCATTAATTTAATTAAAATCCCTCGGTGGGTTCAGTACACCCCTCAATCGAAAGTGCAAATTCATGCTTTTTGAGATGTTTCCGAAAAAGCATACGCGGCGGCCATCTATATTCGTGTTCAAAAATCTCCATCGGACATTACTACTCATTTGTTGACTTCAAAGACCAAAGAAGCACCCGTAAAAACCATTTCCCTTCCGAGGTTGGAACTCTGTGGTGCTGTTTTGTTGTCCGAAATACTGTGTTCCCTTCCAAATGAGTTTGAAATTGAAATCGAAAGAGTTTATTGTTGGACTGATTCTACAATTGTTCTATCCTGGTTACAAAAGCCACCTTGTATGTGGACTACTTTTGTCGCCAATCGCGTTTCCATAATACAGGAATGCGCCTCCATACACACTTGATCTCACGTGAACCCTGTTTAACTGATAACCCGATCAGTATCGTCAACAGGTGGCAGAAAATCAAGGCCATAAGCCAACAATTCAGCTTGAGATGGAAGGAGGAATATCTAAAGGAACTCTACAAACGTTACAAGTGGAAGTTTCCTACGCGTGACCTAGCGGTAGACGATTTAGTAGTAGTTCGGCACGAAAACCTAGCTCCTACCGACTGGCGGTTAGGACGAGTAACCAAAATTTATCTCGGTCAAGATCGACGAGTCCGAGTTGCGGACATCCGCACCGAACGCGGCACAATTAATTCTATGTTAATTTCTTTTAACTAATTCTCCGCTACATTTTCCTTTATTAACTCTCCGCTGCAATCGCTTTCTCTTTTCCCTATATGCTCCTTCTACAGCTTAACTATGGACAAATCCAGAACCAGCTCCGACGCGGCCAAGAAGTACGTCTGTGCGTTGTGTCAGCGCAATCACTCCTTGTGCTTCTGCAAGCGATTCCGCGCCTTGAACGTGGAAAAACGACTACGTGCTTTCGTTAAGCACCGCTACTGCGCACGGTGTTTCGCCCAGTCGCATACCACGAAGCACTGTCACAGCACCTCGCGCTGTCACTACTGCGGTGGGGACCATCACACGATGAATCACACCAGCGCACGATTGGACGTCCGGGGTCCTGGCACCCAGAAGCCTCGCAGTGAGAAACACCGCACCCAGAAGCCTTTGCTCCACTGCAGCGAATCAACGCGCTGTGCCCTACCGCAGTGGTCCACTTCCGGCTGAACGGGAAGCTGTACTTCGCGCGGGCTCTCATCGACTCCTGTTCGGAGATGAGCCGCATCTCCGAGTCACTGGTCACCGAGTTCCGCATCCCCACGAGCAGTGTAGACAGTAGCAAGGTGACGGTGTTGACGCTGATGTCGCAGCACAACTCCGCATCGCGAGTGACGGTCCACTGCAAGGTCGTACCGGTCAACGATGTGGCGAGCCCGGCTCTGGCGTGTTTCTCGAACATGCACATGGCGGACCCCAACTTTTTTACGTCGTCGGCCGTCTCCATGGTTCTGGGTTCGGATGTCTACCCGAAGGTCGTGCAGCCTGGATTGATTTGCAATCCTGGGGTGCCTCTTGCCCAGAACACGATCTTCGGCTGGGTCCTTTCTGGCCCGTGCTATACGTAAAGACCTCCGGGTCCCTTCTGACCCGGGGTCGTAGGGTCCCTTATGGCCCATGCTAACCTACTAGCATTCTTTTTGTAAACTTTACACATATTACCTGAATTAAATAGTTGAATGAATTTATCTTTTTTTTTAAAATATACTATGCTTTTATATTGCTTAAAACTACATGTATTTAATTTACACTTATTTTGCAGCGTTGGTTACAGCAAGGTGGGCGGCAATGTTTACGCCAAAACACCCTGTTTGCCAACCTGTATACGGAATTGTACGGCAACCAACTTTATACCATTAAACCTACTGGAACACCGCTTAACATTCTGTTAAGCTGTGTCCCAAAACTGGTTTAATTCAATATGAAGGCCTTCTGCCATTTGCAAAACTTTCACTTCCTTCTTCCTCTAATAAGATCGAAAAGTGACTAGACGTTTTCCTACCCGCTCCTGTCATAAGCTACCAAATTGCAATATATTATATATATATCTATCGTCATCGATATCCAAGTAAGCATCCTTCTGCCTCTACTTCTTAATAAAAAAACATTCAAAAATCCAAACTACACGACTTTTGATTTCCTTTTGCTAACTCTGCCGTTTTTTTTTTATACTTTCTTTTCTGCATCGTTTTACTGCTCCCCGAGCACCCGAACAGGCTATAAACTATTTATTACTTGTGACAGCAAGATTGTAAAGTAATTTGAGTGCGTTCAAGGATCGACACAATTGTCAGTGTGGGTAAATAATTATGTGTGGCATGATACACTGTAGTTGTAAATTTTATGGTCTTTCTAAAGGGACCACCCCAGCACGATAAGCAGCAATACATGTTTAATGCTTAAACATTTTGCGAGGGGTCAGAAAACCGTATCTTAAGAAGTCGGTTGGTTGTAATATAAGATCGAACACAATATATAAATAATATAGAAATAAGTAAAATAAGAGAAGTGTGTCCGCTGATATGGTGAAAATGTAATTCCTTCAGTTGTATTTTTTCGGATGGATCCTCATGGGTCCTAATTTTCAAAGTATCGATTTCCTTCTTGTTGTTTACCATGGAGGAATACAGCGGATTCACATTGTATGTACTGGAAAAGTCGTCCATTTCTTTGACCCAATGTGTCTGGAAATTACTGCTCGCCTTAGAGTTAACGTTATGTGATGCCATCAATGTAATACCATTTATCCGAGCCGTACATCCTGGGTCCAGTGAGAATATACCTTGGTAGCTGCACAATTTGCTGATGCGTGGAACTACATTGGATAAGGGCACTGGAGTTGTAAAGTACTTTGAACACCCACTTTCCCTTCGTGTTTAGTTGAATCCAATATGGTGAAGCAGAAACCTCTTCAAACTTGCAACTAAACTGCTTGCTCGGCTTCAGAGTAAATACTTCGCTTGCCTCCTTCCAAGGCCAATTTTCATCCTTGATCGTCACTGCTCTTGCGGCATTCATTTAATGCCGTTCTACTTATTAAATGATATGAGTCAATTCCAAAGTTGTATATGAGGTATTGTACCGGTATTTTTGCCATCAGTAAATGAGACACATTTCCAAATGGAATCGGAATTACTTTGTACAGTTGAGATACTTGATTGCCGAATAACGGTATTTTCGCATGTACAATCAGCTTACTATCGATGAATATCGCCTTTGCGACCAGCAGTTGGTACACTGCTCTCAGTTCGTCACCCGATCTTTTACCAGGCAGCAATAACTTCTCTGACAGCTCGTTCTAATCTTTACTATTTCTTCGTGCATCTGTGGTGGATTGATTTTTCCGTGGTTTACGTCCATCAGAAGTTCAATTATTTCCGCTTGAATTTTCTCTCCGTCATCCATTATTGTCTGCAGCTGCTCTCGGTCCTTACCATCTGCTCCTGAATGCTGCTCCATAACTTTCCCCATTGGCCACTTTGCCGCATGTGTTATTTCGCTTTTGATCAGACCAATCTGTACTTTTTCGATATTTGGGTTCATTCGCTTCCATTTATATTTTTGTCGTAATGTATGTCGATATTTCTCTTTCCATTTTTCCCAAAATTCGAAGCGCAGCTTCTGCAGTAACTTCCATCTGTCCAACGCGCAAACTCTCTCTTCGGCAATGGGTTCCGGAAGAGCAATAAGTGGTCGACCAATTAAAAAATGTCCAGGTGTAATCGCATCATTGTCAGAGATTTCGTGACCAAATACATACAATGGTCGAGAGCTTTCAGATTTAACACCGGCCTCACAGATTCCTCCAAAGTGAGGACTTGCCGGGGAAATGAAGTGCCACTTGATACCATCTAACTCTGTAACTGCGGCTGTCCCCATTGTCCTTTATGGCTTTCTTTAATTCGCCATAAATCTTTCTGGATGCTCCAACGAAATTAGTTCCATTGACGGAGTATAAGTTTGTGAACTTTCGTATTGCGTAGGTCGTCCATATAAAAGTCATCTTTAATTATGGTGCACAACTCGCTGTCATCACTGCAGTATGTGGTTGCTATTTGTTGAAGAGTGCGCACAGCCAAATATATATATTTTTTTTTTAATAGTAATTTTTTTCAATTGAATCACCTAATAATAACTTAGGTCTAACAATGATTTTTCAAAAATTCAGAAATTCAGCTTATTTTTATAATATTCAGATTACAACTATTTGCCCTATATCCATTGATTTAGGCAATGTAGAGTTATCGTAACTAATATATGGGGAATATATTAGTTTCGTTTGAGACGTGAGGGATTCAGAGGTCTCAGTAAATTTCTAGCTAGAATGTTTGGGTGAAACATGAGCTTCTGCTTGTACTTCGAGGTAAATTTCGGATTTTCGTCTTTTACTGCAGGTATATTCAGGTCTCTGTGGCCAAATATGGTGCTGTTCCGTAAGCTACTGTTGTAAGTTTGAACTCTTTGATTGGTTCTGACTAATTTTTTCTCCACAATATGCGGTGATAGTTTTGATCATTTTCGTCAATCTTTATTTGACGATACATTTTTTCAACGTCCGCAGTCATCACGTACTTCCAGATTCGCCATTTCAAGATAATGTCGAATATGTCTTTTTGAAGACGTGGTCCAACCAACATAATATCATTTAAGCTGAGACCATTTGAAGTTTTAGCAGAAACGTCGAAAACTACTCTTAATTTTGTAGTTAAACTGGACTCTCGAATCACCGCCTGATGTGGTGGATAGTAACGCCCCATATTAATGTCGTCTACTGCTCTCATGTGTCCCTTCTCCAGATACTATTTCATGAAAGCTGAATACTCCATTCTCAAAAATTTATTGTTCCTAAAGCGTTTCTCCATTGACATGGGACGTGCAACAGCTTGCTTTCGTGAATTACCAAGTTCCTTTGATTTTGTAAAGGGAATCAACACTATGAATCTACCGCTGCTATCAATCTTTGTTGTTCCTTGATAAATTTCTTCACATTTTAAGTCATCGGCACCTTTCTGGTTATCATCGGCTGCTTCAAGTTCCCAAAATCTGTCCAGGTCCTCCAAATTGATCGTTGTAGTAGCAGCCACTGTTGATTGACTGCAAGATCGCTTGATTGTGCCTGAGACGATCCACCCAAGCTTCGCCCAATTTGCCATTAACCTTTTTAATGCCTTCTTCTAAGATGTCTGGATATATATCTGCTCCAATTATGATATCGACTCGGCTTGGTCGATTAAACGACGGATCTGCTAACACACAGTTCTCCCAATCTTCTTGGTTGGTGGAAAATATTTCATTCGGTAGAGTTTTATGAAGTTTCGGCAACAGTAACGCCTCTGCATCTAAAAAAAAATCACTTAAAAATCGAGGCCTTACTTTGACCTGCATCTTGCTTTTAGACACTCCAATACTGGTTGCAGATATCCCAGTGATCTGCGTTGTAGATTTAAACGTTGGAAGTCTTAATAATTGTGCGGCCTCCTCAGATATGAATGTTTTCTTATCCGCTATCCACCAGTGCTCGTAATAACTGCTATCCACCAGTGCTCGTAATAACTCGTACTGTCCATTCGCTGCTTCAATCTTCACCAGTGCTGTAGCTAAGAACGTACCTTTAGTTTTTAATTCTTGCGCCAAATTCGATTATACATTCTCCCGATGGGGGTTCGTTTTGGCTTCATGCTATAAAGTATGGTGCGATGATTTCTTACAGAAATGGCAACTCCAATCCCTGGTGCACATTTTTTGAAAAGGATGGAGAAGACATCTGAAGCACAACTGACTTCTCTTAGCGTATTCCAACGTGCGCCAATATAGAATCAGCGCTATCTCCAACTGCACCTTTATCTTTGATGACAAATGCACATTCGTTTATCGTATCCAGAAACTTTTTAACCTCGTTTTCTGAATCTGCAAACAGCACAGGTAGCTCCAGTCTCTTGTTGTCATAGCGTCTCACGATTAATTCCCGTGCTGCATTATAGTTGGATGATGAGCCCGATAGCAAATGTGTTACTACTGTTTTGGCTTCCCCTCGTAAGCAGGATTTCAAATAATTCATTTTTACTGTATCAGTGATATTAGCTCGATTGTGAACTGTTTTTGTATAAATGCCAAAAAACGTTGTCCACTCTTGTATATCACCGCTAAACTTCGGTATTTCAAGCTTCGGAATGTCCGGTGCCTCGTTTACTGCTACCAACGGCTTCTCTATTTTTTTGTCGATCTGCTCAATTATCGACCACACATCTGATCGCAGCTCCTCAATCTCTGCAGCCGATGAGACCGCTCTTCAGCTTGTGTCATCCAACTCCTCCAGAAATTCCTCCAGTTAACTCTCGGGAATTGCCTTCAAGTAGTCTTCTTTCGGCTGTTTTTATGACTTTTCTTAGCCTTGAGCTCGATTTGCTCGACATCTGCCTTCAAACTAATTGTTGAACTAGACATCCTTGATGCGGTTGCTTCTTCAGCTTTATCACCTGTTTTGACAGATGTTTTGTGCAATTGCTGCAAACCACAATTGACCACTTTTTCCTTTGTGGTTTCAGATATCTTTTCTGTAACCCACTGGTATCAGCTCCAGTGAAGCTTTTTGGCAAATAATTACCAAATATTTAGTCTCAGTAGTCCGCAGACATACACGAAACTATTTTGATGTGTGTGCTTTTTTCTTTAAAAAAAAAAAAAAACCTTCGGCCAAGTTCTCAGTGGCTCGTAGGACCAATGCACACACCACTTGTATGAGATACTCGATAAGTACTGACTTTATTTTTAACAAACACTTAAATATATACAAAAATATTTTAAAACTAGGCATAATCTTTGAACAGAAATTGTTGCCACATACATAAAGTAATAAAAGTATAAATAGATATAAGTGGACTGTATTGTTGTGGTGTAGGACATTATCAGCAGTGACACGATCCCCGCAAAGGCTATAAACTATTTATTACTTGTGACAGCAAGATTGCAAAGTAATTTGAGTGCGTTCAAGGATCGACACAATTGTCAGTGTGGGTAAATAATTATGTGTGACATGATACACTGTAGTTGTAAATTTTAGAGTCTTTCTAAAGTAACCAACGTAGCACGATAAGCAGCAATACATGTTTAATGCTTAAACATATATCATGAATATATTCTTTACATTTTTGAAATTATTGTTGTTCTGTGTGCAATATAAACTGATATCGCATATGTTTGTTGGACCTGCGGCGTATTTATGTCGTAAATCACTATTTTGCTAGGTTCTTATTGACTGTTTGGTTGTTTTCTGGTTTTTTAATAAGAAAAATAACGTAAATAAAAAAGAGTAAAAAACTAGTTTTTTTAAATATAACCCTTTAACCGACTAAAAAGCATAAAATAAATGTCCTTTAAATTAATTTCAGCAATTTCTATTTAAAATTAAGGATTTTTGACAACTGTGTTCCTAATATATTAGTTTCGTTTGAGACGTGAGGGATTCAGAGGTCTCAGTAAATTTCTAGCTAGAATGTTTGGGTGAAACATGAGCTTCTGCTTGTACTTCGAGGTAAATTTCGGATTTTCGTCTTTTACTGCAGGTATATTCAGGTCTCTGTGGCCAAATATGGTGCTGTTCCGTAAGCTACTGTTGTAAGTTTGAACTCTTTGATTGGTTCTGACTAATTTTTTCTCCACAATATGCGGTGATAGTTTTGATCATTTTCGTCAATCTTTATTTGACGATACATTTTTTCAACGTCCGCAGTCATCACGTACTTCCAGATTCGCCATTTCAAGATAATGTCGAATATGTCTTTTTGAAGACGTGGTCCAACCAACATAATATCATTTAAGCTGAGACCATTTGAAGTTTTAGCAGAAACGTCGAAAACTACTCTTAATTTTGTAGTTAAACTGGACTCTCGAATCACCGCCTGATGTGGTGGATAGTAACGCCCCATATTAATGTCGTCTACTGCTCTCATGTGTCCCTTCTCCAGATACTATTTCATGAAAGCTGAATACTCCATTCTCAAAAATTTATTGTTCCTAAAGCGTTTCTCCATTGACATGGGACGTGCAACAGCTTGCTTTCGTGAATTACCAAGTTCCTTTGATTTTGTAAAGGGAATCAACACTATGAATCTACCGCTGCTATCAATCTTTGTTGTTCCTTGATAAATTTCTTCACATTTTAAGTCATCGGCACCTTTCTGGTTATCATCGGCTGCTTCAAGTTCCCAAAATCTGTCCAGGTCCTCCAAATTGATCGTTGTAGTAGCAGCCACTGTTGATTGACTGCAAGATCGCTTGATTGTGCCTGAGACGATCCACCCAAGCTTCGCCCAATTTGCCATTAACCTTTTTAATGCCTTCTTCTAAGATGTCTGGATATATATCTGCTCCAATTATGATATCGACTCGGCTTGGTCGATTAAACGACGGATCTGCTAACACACAGTTCTCCCAATCTTCTTGGTTGGTGGAAAATATTTCATTCGGTAGAGTTTTATGAAGTTTCGGCAACAGTAACGCCTCTGCATCTAAAAAAAAATCACTTAAAAATCGAGGCCTTACTTTGACCTGCATCTTGCTTTTAGACACTCCAATACTGGTTGCAGATATCCCAGTGATCTGCGTTGTAGATTTAAACGTTGGAAGTCTTAATAATTGTGCGGCCTCCTCAGATATGAATGTTTTCTTATCCGCTATCCACCAGTGCTCGTAATAACTGCTATCCACCAGTGCTCGTAATAACTCGTACTGTCCATTCGCTGCTTCAATCTTCACCAGTGCTGTAGCTAAGAACGTACCTTTAGTTTTTAATTCTTGCGCCAAATTCGATTATACATTCTCCCGATGGGGGTTCGTTTTGGCTTCATGCTATAAAGTATGGTGCGATGATTTCTTACAGAAATGGCAACTCCAATCCCTGGTGCACATTTTTTGAAAAGGATGGAGAAGACATCTGAAGCACAACTGACTTCTCTTAGCGTATTCCAACGTGCGCCAATATAGAATCAGCGCTATCTCCAACTGCACCTTTATCTTTGATGACAAATGCACATTCGTTTATCGTATCCAGAAACTTTTTAACCTCGTTTTCTGAATCTGCAAACAGCACAGGTAGCTCCAGTCTCTTGTTGTCATAGCGTCTCACGATTAATTCCCGTGCTGCATTATAGTTGGATGATGAGCCCGATAGCAAATGTGTTACTACTGTTTTGGCTTCCCCTCGTAAGCAGGATTTCAAATAATTCATTTTTACTGTATCAGTGATATTAGCTCGATTGTGAACTGTTTTTGTATAAATGCCAAAAAACGTTGTCCACTCTTGTATATCACCGCTAAACTTCGGTATTTCAAGCTTCGGAATGTCCGGTGCCTCGTTTACTGCTACCAACGGCTTCTCTATTTTTTTGTCGATCTGCTCAATTATCGACCACACATCTGATCGCAGCTCCTCAATCTCTGCAGCCGATGAGACCGCTCTTCAGCTTGTGTCATCCAACTCCTCCAGAAATTCCTCCAGTTAACTCTCGGGAATTGCCTTCAAGTAGTCTTCTTTCGGCTGTTTTTATGACTTTTCTTAGCCTTGAGCTCGATTTGCTCGACATCTGCCTTCAAACTAATTGTTGAACTAGACATCCTTGATGCGGTTGCTTCTTCAGCTTTATCACCTGTTTTGACAGATGTTTTGTGCAATTGCTGCAAACCACAATTGACCACTTTTTCCTTTGTGGTTTCAGATATCTTTTCTGTAACCCACTGGTATCAGCTCCAGTGAAGCTTTTTGGCAAATAATTACCAAATATTTAGTCTCAGTAGTCCGCAGACATACACGAAACTATTTTGATGTGTGTGCTTTTTTCTTTAAAAAAAAAAAAAAACCTTCGGCCAAGTTCTCAGTGGCTCGTAGGACCAATGCACACACCACTTGTATGAGATACTCGATAAGTACTGACTTTATTTTTAACAAACACTTAAATATATACAAAAATATTTTAAAACTAGGCATAATCTTTGAACAGAAATTGTTGCCACATACATAAAGTAATAAAAGTATAAATAGATATAAGTGGACTGTATTGTTGTGGTGTAGGACATTATCAGCAGTGACACGATCCCCGCAAAGGCTATAAACTATTTATTACTTGTGACAGCAAGATTGCAAAGTAATTTGAGTGCGTTCAAGGATCGACACAATTGTCAGTGTGGGTAAATAATTATGTGTGACATGATACACTGTAGTTGTAAATTTTAGAGTCTTTCTAAAGTAACCAACGTAGCACGATAAGCAGCAATACATGTTTAATGCTTAAACATATATCATGAATATATTCTTTACATTTTTGAAATTATTGTTGTTCTGTGTGCAATATAAACTGATATCGCATATGTTTGTTGGACCTGCGGCGTATTTATGTCGTAAATCACTATTTTGCTAGGTTCTTATTGACTGTTTGGTTGTTTTCTGGTTTTTTAATAAGAAAAATAACGTAAATAAAAAAGAGTAAAAAACTAGTTTTTTTAAATATAACCCTTTAACCGACTAAAAAGCATAAAATAAATGTCCTTTAAATTAATTTCAGCAATTTCTATTTAAAATTAAGGATTTTTGACAACTGTGTTCCTAATATCATTTCAGATTTTGAAGTCGCAAAAAACCCTTAATTTTAAATCAAAATTGCTGAAAATAGAATGCATTGTCACCGGAGTTCTATCAGTGTTCCAAATTTGGGCTCTCTAGCTCATGTGGAAGTGTATGAAAAAGCTCGCCGCAGATTTGAGGATATATATATATATATGTATATATATATATATATATATAGTCCACCCAAAGCAAGTTAATATAAGGGTTATTAAAATAATAGTCAAGCAATTAAAATGCCAAAAAAGGAAAAATGCAAGCAAATGACCCGTGTGACGTAAGCAACAAATTTACAATAAACAGAGCAATGCGGTATCAAATTTGTATCTTACATGCGAACATCTGATTAAATTTTAATTTTCTCCACTTTTTGTTTACTTTTGAGTAAAAACCATAATTTTCTTTCATTAAACCATTCCAAATATAAAACTAGAGAGTGAACTATATTCGGCTATGCCGAAGCTGAAATACCCCCACACTGTAGGAAGAAGTACATCGAAAAAAAAGGGTCTCAAGACCCTTTTGACCTTTATATATGTGGTTTCGGAACCTCGGACCATGTTAAAAATTCGTTTCTAAACATTTCCAATCGAATGCAGCAATATAAAAGACTTGAAAAATGTTGACCTTTTTTTCGGTGTTGTGGAGCCACGCCCAGTTTTTGTCCGATTTGGCTGATTCTCGAACTTGATCTCAGTATTCACGAGAAAAACATGTACCCAAAGTTTCAAGTCGATATGTCCAAAACTGCGACCGCTACCGTGCGGACGGACATGGCTAAATTGACTCCGGCGGTGATGCTGATCAAGAATATATATACTTTTTCATACCGGACACGCCCCCTTATGGGCGTTACAAACGTTGTGTCGAAGTTAGTATACCCTGCCACAGTGAGTGCGAGGGTATATGTTTACGTGAATAGTGAAAATAAAGGCTCCAACGAAAAGTATAAAAAAAGAGAGCATAGTGAAATTTTGGAGCAACAGAAGCTGCATAGAAGACATCAACAACAACTACATACAACAGAAGGCGAAGGAAGAAAATTTGTTTGTAACCAGAGATCAGCTGTAAGCAGAGAAATAGGAGTGCGCTACAGTCGGCCAATCTGACTGCAACATATACAAATTTTGAAAGTTTTGGTATTTCAGTAATTTTGATCAGCCTAAATCAAATATTTAAGCATTTTTATATATTTAGAACACCCTACAGTCCACAATTTCGACCAATACGAAAATTTGTATACATATATATAAAATAAAAATTATATTTTTGAAATTAAATTGTAATTTAAATATAAAATTGTTCAAGGAACAAAAAATATAAAGTGGTTTCATTGTTTTCTAGTAGTTTTTCGCGTATTTTGGTACATTTTACCAACATTTATAAATATTTAGCTACGATTTTTGATTTTCCCCTGTGTGACCTCTTTTTTCGAAATCGTTCACAATGAGCGCCAAGATTGTTAGATACTGCAAACCATTTTCTTTTCCTTATTTTTCGTTTTCCTGGAGATTTTCTGAAGCCGACCAACCCCCTTTGAAGCGTATATACTTATCGACCAAAATTCTCTTTTGAATCGTGATATATTTTTTTTTTAAGGTTAACATAAGTGCAGAAGAGTGTATTTGCTATTAAATGTCAAATTTAACGATAAAAATATCAGGAACCACATTGGACATTTAGGTTGCCCATTCCGGAAACTTATCAAACAACCCTTTTTTTTTGACTTTTTTAATTTTGTATTGGGTATTTTGACGTTCTGAAACTGAGTCTGACGAAATTTTGCACAGATCGTCTATAGTTTCTGAGAAAAAACCAAAAACACAGTAAAAAAAGTTTCAGAAAAGTGCAAAAAGCTATAAGTTGAAACGATCCGCATACTGTGACGCCTTAGAGGCATCACATCATATTAATTTCATATTATTTCATTCATTTAATTTTCGTTATTTCATACCTTTATTTTTATGTAATTATATTTAATTATTTCATTAATTTTCATTTCCTTTACTTTCATGTAATATTATTTCATTCATTTCATTCATTATTTCATTCATTTCGTTTTCGCTATTTGATACCTTTACTTTCATTTAATATTATTTCATTCATTTCATTCATTATTTCTTATATTTCATTCATTTCAGTGTCGTTCGAGGAACACTGATAAGTCTTCCAATCTTGGAAGCGTGAGTGCTGATGGCAATCCCGTTTGATAGCAACTTCTTCCTTCCACATTGCCTGCAATTCGGGATTGGCCTATTATCACTGTATTTTGTCCAACGGACAAGGATTCCACGCGTGATTCTCACATCAGCATTTGACTGCCCAGCGTCGCGTGCCACAATCATCGACTCCGACTGTGTCTCGCCGCCATCACCTTCAGGTGCCCGCCAGTTCCACCACCCGCGCCTCCACATCGCACCGCGCCACTGCGAAGGGTTCATTGACCACGTCACATCTTATCGTCGCTCTCTAGGACACAAACTATTATATTAATTTAAGTCTTTCTATAAATAAAAACTATTGTACTAAGAAAACTGAAACGTAACGTTCAGCTGGGGCATTCGCATCAGCGCATATCATGTCGCGGATGCGAATGCGGATGTTTTAAATGTGTGATTTGCGGATGCGGGTGGCTATGCGGGTGACAATTTAGTGCGCGTGCTCCGCGGATGCGCAGGCGGATTTGGAGCTCCGTCACATCTCTAATTAATATATGAACGTTTAACACCACAAAAACCTCCCCCCCCCCCTTCGCCCCTGGTATGGACCAAGGGTTAGTTTGGGCTAAAGTGTTGCCGATTTGCCTCACATAGACCGTCTTTCGTGGTTATCCAGTCCTTCCTTCGTGGTTATAAAATCGAAAATGTTGGGGGCTCCTAGCAGGCCAATACCTTAATACACTTATCTACCATTTTTCATAAATCGGATAGTGCCAAAGGCAAAGGATTTTATTTCATTGTTCATAACATTTATGGATCGATGAAAGGCCAACAATTTTTCTTTGACTTACACTTTACATTTTCTTTCACAAATTTTCTTTCCTATCGATTCGCAGATGAAAAGCGAGGCATCGTCCCTCGAACTACCGTACAAAACAGCAAATTTTCCAATATTTACAATTGCATCACTACTTGATCATACAATGCCAAACATTGCACTGGCAAAGATTGACGATATTTATACAGTGACTCACAAAAGTATTCGTACAGTACGCCATTTGAAAAAATTAAAACTATTAGTAGTTTTTAATTTTTAGTAAAATAAAGTTAATTTTTCATTCCACAAAAGTATTTGTACAGCAATCTGGTAACGCCTTTTTTCTATGGTTATCGTTTCGATACTTAAACATCTTAAAAGCCAATTTACAAGCTAGCGCTGAGAAAATGGGCATAGGAAACGTGGTACTTGTTTCCAGCAAGACAACGACCCCAAACACACTGCGTATGATGTACGAATGTGGTTGCTCTTTAAAATGTTAATTACACCACCGCAGAGCCCAGATGGGAATCCCATAGAGCATCTCTGGTCATATTTGGAGACAAAAATAAGAACCCACTCCATTACTTCACAAGAAAGTCTAAAAATAGCTTTAATACATGAATGGAACCAAATCCCAATAGAATACTGCCAAAAATTGACCAAATCTCTGCCGAAAAGATTGGCTGCTATAAAAGCGTCCAAGGAGTATTCACTAAATATTAAACACACAATTAATTTTCCTATTTTATGTATATTTTGCTCTTGTCATTAAATCGAAATTTCAAGTAGAAATTCAACATAACTATTTGGGCATTCGAGCACCTAGACTTTTTCTCCAACATAACTTGAATACACATTGGTTTTAAAAATTAATAATCTGGTATTAATGCTACGCTATATATATCTCCGCGCTCGTGTTCGGTTTCGACGTATACTCGAAGACTGTGCTGGTTGGATTTTTTGGAAATCCTGGGGTTCCTTTTTACCCAAGCACAGCCTTCGGCAGGGTCCTTCCTCCTGGCTCAGATCTCGCATGAAACATCCGTTGCGGCCCCTATTAGGCCCTCGCTACCTTTTTTAGCGATAATTCTACGAATTAACTAGTTTTTGTAAATAACTAAATAAGTAAACTTTTTAAAATGAATTAATTAAAATATTTTTTTTTTATATGCTCAATGTCACTATGCTTTTATACCATACAAACTACATGTACTAATCTACAATTTTTTGCAGCGTTAGTTACTACAAGGTGGGTGGAATGTTTACGCCATAACACCCTGTATGCTCAATTGGACGGCAATCATAAGGTGTGTCCCAAAAGTGGTATAATTCAATATGAATAGGGTTACCAGATTCTCTTGAGTAAAAAGAGTACAGAGTTGCAGGGGGTCCCAAACTTGTCGGTTTTAGACCACATATTTTTTAAGAACAAAAAAATTTGAAAAAAATTTCTTATCAATTTCTTATCCAAAAATTGAAAAAAAAACTGTTTTTAGTATTTATATAAGTAACACAATATTAAAACACAACATTTTTTTTTTAATACTAAAAAAATGTAATCTAAAATTTTGTAAAACTCACTAAGTACTCACGTATACGCGAACTCACTAAGTACTCACGTATAAGCCGATTCAAAATTAAAATTTACTACTTAGATTTCTTAAGGCGTTAACGATTTTAAATTTGAAACTCCAAGGGTCTAAGTGACATACAAATTAAGCGGATAATAACACAAAATTTTAGACCCTGGGTGCTAATGTTCCGATTCCTCCTCAAGAAATTGAAAAATTTAGATTTATATATGGATGGTTTTCGATAAAGACACACAAAATTGTTTTTATTATTTCGGTTAAAAAGGTGGTAGGTCTCATACTAATTTTGGTTTTAATCCTAGCATTTAAGAATTTTTGTATCTTTTTGAATGCAAGGTGACAAAAGACGCTTCAACAAGCAAACCTAAAATTTTAAGATTTTTTTATTTTAATTCTGACGAATAATAAAAATGGATTACCCTTCTGAGCCAATGCATTCAGCTGTTATATGATAAAGTCCTAGAAATAAGAAAAAGAGTACTTCGGGAAAAAAGTGAGAGTAAAAATGAGGAGCGCTAAAAAAGAGTACTTTACTCTTTAAAAAAGTACGTCTGATAACCCTAAATATTAAGGCTTTCTGCCATTCCCGTACCTTTCACTCCCTTCTTCTTGTACGAGTATCGAACGCATCAACATCGTATTCTTAAACGCTCCTGCAAAATCCCGAGCTGCAGAGCTTAAACATATATATATAATACGATTTTCTAAATCGTACGACATTCGTCGAAAGTAAGCACCTTTTTGCTCCTTCTTGAATAAAGTCTACATAGAAAACTAAGACCTACACGCCTTTTAATATCTATTACTAATTCTCGAATTCCACCTTTTTTCTTTTTTATATCGTTTGGCAACTTTACGAGTGAGCCAAACACATTGTTTTCTATCTAATAAATATGAATTGATCCATTTTAATAATCTTGGCGGAAATCCAAATGTTGACAGATTCAAAGTTAATAATTTATGGTTTACTACATCAAAAGCTGTGCTAAAATCAGTGTGAATTACATCAGTTTGCAATCCTTTTTCAAAATTTTCAATTACATGAGATGAAACTTCTAATAAGTTGTAGTTGACTTGCCGGGTAAGAATCCATGTTGAAAAGGTGAAATTGATTTGAAGATACTAGAGTTTATTTGAATGTAAGACCTACACGCCTTTTAATATCTTTTACTAATTCTCGAATTCCACCTTTTTTCTTTTTTATATCGTTTCGCTTTACGAGTGAGCCAAACACGTTGTTTTCTATCTAATAAATATGAATTGATCCATTTTAATAATCTTGGCGGAAATCCAAATTTTGACAGTTTCAAAGTTAATAATTTATGGTTTACTACATCAAAAGCTTTGCTAAAATCAGTGTGAATTACATCAGTTTGCAATCCTTTTTCAAAATTTTCAATTACATGAGATGAAACTTCTAATAAGTTGTAGTTGACTTGCCAGGTAAGAATCCATGTTGAAAAGGTGAAATTGATTTGAAGATACTAGAGTTTATTTGAATGTAAATAATTTGTTCAAAATGTTTTGCAATTGCACTAAATTCCACTATAGTTTGTAATACTTGATTTGCTGCCGGACTTATGCAGTGGTATTATGAATGATGATTTCCAGGAAACTGGAAGGTTTCCACATGAAAGGGAATGTTTAAATAATACAGTAATCGGTACAACAAGCTCTTCAGAACATTCTTTCAGAATGCACGACGGAATATTATCTGGACCACCTCTGAAACCAATACTATAACTTCGTCAATGACATCAAATGGTGTTATATCAAAAGGATAGGTATTGTGACGGTAGGTTAGGTTAGGTTAGACTGGCTGGCCGAAGCCACGCATATACCTACAAGGTCCCTAGCGATACCAGAAAGGAGTCTTTATTGTTTCAGCGAAAGTAAACATCATTTAACATGCAAGCGTTGTTTGCAAATCTTATAAGAGAATTCCCAAACGTCGAAGTACTTCAAACGAGTTCCCGAGAGAACGGGACAGAAGCAGAGGAGATGTTCCAGAGTCTCCTTTTCCTCTTCTAGACATTTCCTGCATTCATCACTGTCATCACAGTCAGGGTCTATTGTGTCACCTATATATGCTGCCAAAATTTTCTCAAAGGTTTTTAGGAGGAAAGACGTAAGACTAATCGGTCTGTAGTCTTTCGAGTAGAGGTGACTGCTATTCCCTGCTTTTGGTATAAAGACAACCCTCACTACTCTCCAGGCTGCAGGCACATAATTGTACTTCAGACATCCTATAAATATAGCTCTTAGCCATGGTATTATAAGGTCTGTTGCCTTTTGTAACATGGCCGGAAATATTCCATCAAGTCCCGGTGATTTGAATGATGCAAAAGAGTTTATTGCCCACTCTAATCTAGTTAGTGTGATTATATTATGCGGTACAGTGTCAATCATGCTTCTGACTGGCTCCCTGTTATTCGCGTTGGTGCATCCTGGGAAGTGCACCCTACCAAGCTCTTCTAGTGAATCGTTACAGTTGTTCGTCCACTCGCCGTTTTCCTTCCTGACAAGGCTTGGCATAGTTGGGTGCTTCGCTAGCAGTTTTCTCAATCTCGCTACTTCCACCGACCTTTCTATGCCCCCGCAAAATTCATTCCAGGAGTTTCTTTTGGCGATACGGACCTGTTTTTTGTATTGTTTTAGTACATCTTTGTATTCGCACCAGCATTCTTCACAATTGAAGATTTCCCGAACGTAGCGACTTTGTGACCCCACCTCCCTGTTCCACCAGGGTGGTTTGGATCTGCGCTTGGTACGCACTGAAGGACACGAAATTAGATAAGACTTATTGAGAGAGTTAGTAAGTGCCTCGAGTTTTGCCTCGAGATCTACATGAGAAGTGATTACAGTTTGTTTATCTAATTCCCTCATCAGAACTTTTCTATATAGGACCCAGTTTGTATTTTTCGGATTCCTTAGAACTTTTCTTATTTGGGTTGGGTAGAAACTAACATTGAAGCTTAAATACTTGTGATCTGAGAACGACGGTGTTTCCAGCACCTTCCATTCTGCGACGAGGTATTTTCTCCGGTGGATTGAGTGATTTCAAGAACGTTTCTTGGGGTGAGTCCAATATACGTTGGTTCCTCACCTCGATTAGCGATTATAAGTTCAGTTTGCAAGATGTAGTTCAGTAAGGACTCACGTCTGTCATTGATGTCTGCGCTACCCCATACCATGTGATGTGCGTTTGCATCAGAGCCGATGACAAGGGGCTGCTTCCTCTCGCTGGCTGTTTCCACCAGTCTATGAAGCTCTAGCGGCGGAGCGTTACCGTCGTGTGGCATGTAGCATGACGCAAGGAGTAGAGGATCATCGCTGCCGCCATCTATTGCCACTACTGTCAGGTCGTCTGTGGAGAAGTAAGCTGAAATATAAGAGTGTATACTTTTCCTTACCAGTATAGCCGTTCTTACCTTGTTGCTTACATTCGGGATGTATGTATTGAAGTTTCGTGCCCCTAAACCAGATACCAAGTTACCCGAAGCTATCCAGGGTTCCTGGACTGAAGCCACATCGTAGCCGCCTTCTTCTAGGTTCAGAAGAAGCTCGACTGAGGCCATCTTACAACAATGGAGGTTTATTTAAAGGACCTTTAGCATCTGCTACCGGCACCTCCACTGGGATGGGTTCGCACTCCATTACACCTTTTTCCTCGACATCGCGTAGATTGAGAGAGGAGCTAAGTATTTCGTCGAGGTCTTTCTCAACTTCTCCTGCCCCCAGCGTGTTTTCGTTGTTGTCGGCTGGATGGCGTCTTTTCAGGCGTAGGTACACGCTGCCAACTCCCCATGCCATTTTCCCAAACCGTGCGTACAGAGTATCCTCGGCCACCTTGTTGATCTGCCCCATGCCGTTAGCGACAGGCTTGGCGACATGCAACACCTTTCAGTCACTCGTTTGGACGTCTGGATTTTGCTGTTGCAGAAGACGCAGTGCATTTTGCGGTTCTACCACTCGAGGTAGCTACTGCGTTCCACTACTTCGAGTGACGCTCCAACCCATAGGTCCTGGAATGTCTTCACAGTTCCCTTCACCCATTTCAGCGTCGGATCGTCGAGACACTTAAGTATTTTAACTAAATCAAAGGATGGCATAGGCGCGTTAGGCTCCGCGTTCATTTTTTCGAACATGGCCTCTAGCAGCTTTAGCTCGACTGCTCTCCACCGTTCTTCTGACATCTGGCCAAGCAAATCGCTTCGGTCGATGAGCGCCACTATTAGGTGTTGTTTGGCCACTACATTCGCCACCGCTGCCGCTTCCGACGTCGATGGGCCCTCGATGGCCTCTCGCGTGTGGCAGCTCCCTCCTTTTGCTTCGGCCTCTTACCAGAGGGGCCCTCGCTTTCGGTGGAACGCTGACGTTTGGACGCAATGCCTTTCTCGATCTTGTTGGCAAACTTCGGATCCGAGGGTAGACACCAAGTCCTCGTTGCAAAGTGCGCACGGCCATTCTCCACGGTGTCCTTCGCCCAAGCCAGCCTATCTTTTTCATCGTTCGATAGGTCCGACTTGCCCTCCAGACGATCGCAGATTTTCAACACCGCCTTGTACTGCGCTTTGGCTTTCATTCCCTCTTTACTGGGTTTTTTCCGAGGCCCCTTCTTGCCGCCAGAAGTGGAAACTGCGGTTTTACCCGGAGAGAACAGAAGCTCTTCCTCTTCAGCGGTGTTAATGCTTGCGACGCTTTCGTGGTCCGATTCTACATGGAATTCGGCACCACGTCTTTGTAATTTGGCAGTATCTTTACAACTGCTGGAACCTGCTCCAGTTCCAGTAGAGGTGTAGTCGCTGGCGACACGGTTTATTACTGACTCACCGTGCCCGCCGGTGGTAGCAACTACTACTTCCACCGACGTTTGGGCTGACATCCCAGCCCCTGTTTGACCCTTAGCCGACTCCATTCGGTTTTTTTCTCGTGGGACCACCACTATCATTTTAAGCCTACTGACAGACACCCCCTAGCCATGATTAGGGAAAGACATGACATGTAGATACAACATGTGAGGCCATTCCTTCATCTTAGCTAGACACCACTACCCTGCTAATCGGCTCAGACCTTCCTGAATACATGTTCTGGAAAAACCTGAACCAGCTTAACAGAGGACGTAGTGCCCATTGCCCGGTCAGCACCCACGTGGAGGATTCAGCTAGGAGGATTTTGCTAACCTATTGTGACGGTAAGAATCCACAAAATATGTTGTTTTGAAAAAATTAGCAAAAAGATTATATATAATTTCTTCATTATCCGATTCAACATCATTATATTTCATTAGAGATGAATAGCTACTATCCTTACGTTTAATATTGATAAAGTTCCAAACAGACTACTTTTCATATAAAATCGAATCATCCTAGCGAAAAATCGAAAAAATTCGTGGTGAACTCACGTTTAGTGTGTGAAGCAAAAAACGTAAAATCAAAAAAAATTGTCCGCCATATTGGATTTTAGGGAATTTACATAGAGTGTCGCCTCTGTGTACTCTGTGCCCATGATGCAATAAGAGGGTGATATCAGTAGGGAGAGCTGTCAAAAGCTGTGGCTTATAGAAATGAGCACAGTTGCTTTTTTGGGAGCGGGTCGAATTTCTGTCTTCTAAAATTCTGTAGGTGTCAAAATTCTGCAAATCTCAAAAAAATTCTGTTAGGTCAAAATTCTGCTTTTTGAAATTCCCAGACACAAAATATTTCGGTACAATTTTACACTACTTTTCATTCGAAATCGAATCATCTCTGCGAAAATCGAAATTTTCAATACAGAATTTTGGCCATTCAGAATTTCAACCACAAGCGTCATTTACAACGCAAACGCAACTTCTCTTGAATATACGACTGCACATTCGTCGATAGGATTTTTGTGACAAGAAAAAAAGTTGCAAGTATGCAAGAAAAAAGGTAGGGAATTTTGAAATCAAAGAAATCTCAGGGTTGTTATCCACAAAGTCAGGAGCGTTCATTCATGAATGGCAATCTCGTACATACTGCCCGGCTGAACCATTGCGGTTCCGGATTTTTTCATGTGCTTCAACCAGTCTACATAGCTTTTGTATAGGACGTTGGCATTGATGCTTGATGAGCTGGCCAGTAGATGTTTTCTTGTCGCTGTTGTACTCAACCGTAACCACTCGTACAAGCTGCCCGGGTGAACATTTATAACGCGTCCAATGCGCCAGCGCGCTGGGGGTAAACTATCGTGTTGTATTGCCACGACGTCGTCACTCTGCAAATTCGGTTCGACTCGCTCCCATTTGCTCCGGGCCTGTAAAAGCGTCAAGTATTCGTTGTGCCAACGCTTCCAGAAGGTTTCGTACATTCTCTGTAGGCGCTGCCAGTATTTCAATCGATTTTCCGGTATGTCCGGAACAGAGATCTCAGGGCGTGCTATAATTGGACGCCCAATCAGGAAGTCGCCAGATGTCAAAGCCACACCAGTGTCAGGCTCATCGTGCAATGCCAATAGCGGACTTGAATTTATGCAAGCCTCAATCCGGTTCAGAAGCGTATTAAGTTGGTGATTATGCATTGGCTGTCCTCCAATTACACGGAGCAAATGTTTCTTGGCAGACCAAACAGCGGCTTCCCACAAGCCCCATGATGTGGTGCTGCAGGTGCTATAAAACGCCAATTAACTCCAGCATACGAAAGGTGTTGCTTGGCCTGAGCATTGTTCCAGTCATGCAGCTCCTGCTGCATAATCCGATCAGCACCAACAAATTGAGTTCCGTTGTCGCTGTGTAGATTTGTGCAGTACCCTCGTCGACTAACGAATCGATCGAAGACGTCCAAAAATGCACGAGATGTGAGCTCTTCTGCTAGTTCGATGTGCACAGCTTTCGTGCACATGCATACAAAAACAACTGCATATGTTTTCGTGGTGGTCGTATAGCGTTTACTGGCAAGGCGTACAATAAATGGTCCACAACAGTCAAGACCAGTGTTCGTAAACGGGGGTGCTGTCAGAACACGTGAGCGTGGCAGTGCAGCCATTTGTTGCTGCTGCATGGTGCGTTGGTGAAGTTTACAAGTGACGCATCGGTGAATGTGACTCTTCACAACTGCGCGCCCATGTATCACCCAAAATCGTTGTCGCAGATATTGTAACATTTGTTGAATACCACCATGAAGAGTAACTCGGTGAGCGTTATTGACGAGCAGTCTTGCCGGCGTACTTTCCTTGGGTATGATGATTGGGTGACGCTGGTCATATCCCAATGTGGAATTGACCAGACGACCACCAGCTCGAAGAATGCCTCTGTTGTCCAGAAATGGTTTCAGTGGTAGCAATTTACTATTTGCGACAACACTGCAACGAGATTTAAGCGCATTAATTTCAGTTGCAAAAGCATTACCTTGACTTTCTTGAATATGCCACAGCAACGCTTCTTCTTCTTGCAGGGCTGAGATGAACTTATCGCGCTATATTTATCTATACTTAAAAAAAAAACTAAAATCAGAAATCCCCACGCGATAATTAAATTCCCTTTTTGCCCGAATAACACAGTTGCGAAGCATGGGATATGGTATCCCCGGCCGAACGAATAACACGAGCACGCGAAAAACCGATAAATAAACCTTTTTAAAAAACTACACCGAAACTGCCGCGATATATATATAAGACAACGAAAATAATACCGAACACAAACGGAACCCTTTCCAAAATTGACACAAAACGACAAATAACCAAATAAAATTATTTGTACACCAAAAATTAAATTTTTTTAAACGCAATTGATTTGCGGGACAAGACCGACCTGTCTGAAATCTTTCGCACGACGGAAACACTTCACAAAAAAAACAAATTACGACCGAACACAACTAGATGTTTTCTTGTCGCTGTTGTACTCAACCGTAACCACTCGTACAAGCTGCCCGGGTGAACATTTATAACGCGTCCAATGCGCCAGCGCGCTGGGGGTAAACTATCGTGTTGTATTGCCACGACGTCGTCACTCTGCAAATTCGGTTCGACTCGCTCCCATTTGCTCCGGGCCTGTAAAAGTGTCAAGTATTCGTTGTGCCAACGCTTCCAGAAGGTTTCGTACATTCTCTGTAGGCGCTGCCAGTATTTCAATCGATTTTCCGGTATGTCCGGAACAGAGATCTCAGGGCGTGCTATAATTGGACGCCCAATCAGGAAGTCGCCAGATGTCAAAGCCACACCAGTGTCAGGCTCATCGTGCAATGCCAATAGCGGACTTGAATTTATGCAAGCCTCAATCCGGTTCAGAAGCGTATTAAGTTGGTGATTATGCATTGGCTGTCCTCCAATTACACGGAGCAAATGTTTCTTGGCAGACCAAACAGCGGCTTCCCACAAGCCCCATGATGTGGTGCTGCAGGTGCTATAAAACGCCAATTAACTCCAGCATACGAAAGGTGTTGCTTGGCCTGAGCATTGTTCCAGTCATGCAGCTCCTGCTGCATAATCCGATCAGCACCAACAAATTGAGTTCCGTTGTCGCTGTGTAGATTTGTGCAGTACCCTCGTCGACTAACGAATCGATCGAAGACGTCCAAAAATGCACGAGATGTGAGCTCTTCTGCTAGTTCGATGTGCACAGCTTTCGTGCACATGCATACAAAAACAACTGCATATGTTTTCGTGGTGGTCGTATAGCGTTTACTGGCAAGGCGTACAATAAATGGTCCACAACAGTCAAGACCAGTGTTCGTAAACGGGGGTGCTGTCAGAACACGTGAGCGTGGCAGTGCAGCCATTTGTTGCTGCTGCATGGTGCGTTGGTGAAGTTTACAAGTGACGCATCGGTGAATGTGACTCTTCACAACTGCGCGCCCATGTATCACCCAAAATCGTTGTCGCAGGTATTGTAACATTTGTTGAATACCACCATGCTGAAGTATTTCAGATGGCGTGGAGCGAAATGGAGACGCCTGACGACGAAGCCACCAAAATGGCGATAGGAATCACGAAACGATTAAGCGTAGCATGCGACGCAGCAATGCCGAGGAGGACACACGTGCCAACCAGAAAACCTGTTTACTGGTGGAATGAAGACATCGCCGAATGTAGAAGATGCTGTAATCGGGCTCGCAGGAAAGCGCAACGCGCTCGAAACCGCATTCTGTCGCTGTGGCAATTACTGCACGCGGACTATAAAGAATGCCGCCAACGGTTCAAGAAGGCTATCCGTGCTAGTAAAGACTCCTGCTTCAAGGAACTGCGTGAAGGCGCTGACATCGATCCCTGGGGCAAAGCCTATAAAGTGGTGATGAGCAGCGTTCGAGGGCCAAGGGCTCCACAACCTTCGGATCCTACACTCATGGACAACGTGGTAGCTGCGCTCTTTCCCCCACAGGGGGGACGGGTGCACCACTATCACCTGCCTATGGGTGTAGAACGCATCCCGGCGGTGACGTTGTACGAAGTACTCCTCACGCTTCGAAAAATGTCCGATAAGAAGACACCAGGATTGGACGGCATCCCCAACGTCGCGATGAAAACGGCAATCAGGGCGAGCCCGGAGACATTTGCAAAAATGTATACCGCATGCCTCAACGAAGGAACGTTCCCTACTTTCTGGAAGTGCCAAAGACTGGTGCTACTATTGAAACCCGGAAAACAACCCGACCAGCCATCTGCGTATCGACCACTCTGCATGCTCGACTCGCTAGGAAAGGTACTGGAGAGCATAATCGTGAACCGACTTCACGATTCGCTAGAAAAGCCTGCTGGCTTATCCACTCAGCAATTTGGATTCCGCCGAGGAAAATCCACGGTCGACGCCATCCAGGCGGTGATGAGGATTGCTCGTGAGGCGACAAGCGGAGATAGGTGGAAAGGGGGCGACAAGAAGTACTGCGCAGTAGTAACGCTGGACATCAAAAACGCCTTCAACTCAGCGTGCTGGGCGCGAATAATGCAAGCGCTAGGCAATTTCGGAGTACCGGGGTACTTGCAGCGAATCATCGCCAACTACTTCGAGGGCAGAGTGTTGCTATATGACACCGACGACGGCGTAAAAACGTACGAGGTCACTAGAGGCGTCCCTCAAGGTTCGGTGCTGGGGCCAACATTGTGGAATGTGATGTACAATGGCGTTCTGACTGTCGATCTTCCCACGGATACCACTCTGATCGGCTATGCGGATGACATCGCACTGGTGGTAGTAGCGAAACACATCCACACGCTGGAGACGAGGTGTAGCGACGCTGCATCGAGAGTGATGAGGTGGTTGGACGGTGCGGATTTGAATCTGGCAGCGCAAAAAACTGAGGCGGTTCTCTTGAGCACCCGGAAAAAGCGTGAGGTCTTCACCTTCAGAGTGGGGGACCACGAAATAATATCGCAACCGTATCTTCGGTATCTTGGCGTGCTGATAGACACACGAATGTCCTTTAAGGATCATTTATTGGCGGTCAGCGAAAAGGCTTCAAGGGTAAACGGTGCATTGTCACGCATCATGGCGAACATTGGAGGACCACGCTCCAGCAGGCGGAAGCTCTTGGCAAGAGTGACAAGCTCTATTATGCTCTACGCTGCACCAGTGTGGGCAGACGCCACGCAGACGGCTTCATACATAGCTGGCATAAGGGCGACATATCGGCATAGCGCACTGAGAGTCGCCAGTGCCTTCCGCACAGTGTCGGATGATGCCATCGGTGTGATCGCGGCAATGCCACCGGTAGATATTCTGGCTTGCGAACTCCAACGCATCTACGCAGCAGGCAAGAACGCAACAAGGGAGGACGAGCGAAGACGCAGCATCAGTGAATGGCAACGACGGTGGGAAAGGTCGGAAAATGGAAGATGGACATTTGCCCTGATTCCAGATGTCACCTTTTGGATGGAACGCAAACACGGAGAGGTTGACTACTACATGACACAGTTGCTCAGTGGCCATGGTTGCTTCAAGCAATATCTTCATCGCTTCAAGCATGAAGATGACCCGTTTTGTACCAACTGTCCCAATGAGATTGAAGATGCCAGGCACATCCTGCTGTATTGTCCACGCTTCTGTAAGGAGAGATCAGATTTGACGGTGGCATTCGGCGAGGTCCCGACAATAACGAATACGGTGTCCCATATTTGCGAAACATCACAAAAATGGGAATCCTTCAAGGAAGCAGCAGCGAAAATCATGATCGAGCTTCGACGCATTGAACGCAGTAGACATACTGAACGAACACGTTCACGCCACGCAGGCAACACTCCCGATGCAACGAGAACTGTGGACTGATGACCCAAAACTGACGATTGAGCAATAAAGCTCCTACGGCCTTCCGACGAAATACCTGACGGTGGTACCGGGAGGACCCACCCGTACGCGAGAGGAGATATTTAGTGAGTTGAAGTCTCACACTGACTTAGGCTTTTGACGCTTTTACTCCTCATTAAAAAAAAAAAAAAAAAAAAAAAAAAAAAAAAAAACCATGAAGAGTAACTCGGTGAGCGTTATTGACGAGCAGTCTTGCCGGCGTACTTTCCTTGGGTATGATGATTGGGTGACGCTGGTCATATCCCAATGTGGAATTGACCAGACGACCACCAGCTCGAAGAATGCCTCTGTTGTCCAGAAATGGTTTCAGTGGTAGCAATTTACTATTTGCGACAACACTGCAACGAGATTTAAGCGCATTAATTTCAGTTGCAAAAGCATTACCCTGACTTTCTTGAATATGCCACAGCAACGCTTCTTCTTCTTGCAGGGCTGAGATGAACTTATCGCGCTATATTTATCTATACTTAAAAAAAAAACTAAAATCAGAAATCCCCACGCGATAATTAAATTCCCTTTTTGCCCGAATAACACAGTTGCGAAGCATGGGATATGGTATCCCCGGCCGAACGAATAACACGAGCACGCGAAAAACCGATAAATAAACCTTTTTAAAAAACTACACCGAAACTGCCGCGATATATATATAAGACAACGAAAATAATACCGAACACAAACGGAACCCTTTCCAAAATTGACACAAAACGACAAATAACCAAATAAAATTATTTGTACACCAAAAATTAAATTTTTTTAAACGCAATTGATTTGCGGGACAAGACCGACCTGTCTGAAATCTTTCGCACGACGGAAACACTTCACAAAAAAAACAAATTACGACCGAACACAACTAAATTTCTCAAATTCAATAAACTAAATGGCCGACTGTCACAAATAAAATAAAGCAAAAATACTAGCTGGCAAAACTAAACCAGCGCGGAAAAATACTCACTTTTGAACAATTGTCCTCCAGCCATAATCCAATGATGGCAACCGCTTCCACTTCACCACTCAAAAAAATGCAATTAAAAAAAAGAAAGAAAATTATCAAACGTTTTCCAAACAAATTATTCAAAAATGAATTAAATCAAAAATCTAACACTTTTGTACTTTTCTTTTTCCCTGCTCATAAAGAACTCATCGTACATTGTACAATGTGTGTACAATGTACGAAGAGCCAATTTTGGTAACTGAATTTTATTTAATAAAAACATTTCTTAAATACTAGAATAATGATTACACTGTGCAACAGAAGTTATAGGGCCTCTACGTAATTTTTGTGGGATGATAGTATTGTATGTGGATTAAAGTCGATAACGAACGCATGGTCTCTTGTTGGCTAAGCTATAGCTTTTAACACGTCAAATGTGCATCCCTTACTGGTATAGTAGTCGATCTGATCGAGGGTAAAAAAGGTCTTCGTTGGTCCTGCGTAGATTGCCGCGATACAGAGCTGGAAATCTGTAAATTGGTACGTCAAGCCCGAAAGGGATTTAATGATGTATCAAAGGACTTAGCAGCTGCCAAGTCTAAACTGAAGGAGTACGAAATAAACTTTCAGAAGTATAAATGTTTGGATGAAACAGCTCCGAAACAAAATACTTCTGTTGGGCTTTTACCACCTGCCCCAAAGCCAATTTCAACTCCGACAACTCCATCCTTTTCCGATATGTTTGCTTCACCAGTTACATTTTATTCTCCTGATCCTGCGGTTTTGGAAACGAGGGTAGATGACGCTCCTGAGAAAAATATGAATGGAATCTCAAATATTGATAAAAATGCTTGGCCTTACATAAATATTATTTCTCCAAAGGATTGTTTGCGGGAAATACAAGAAACGAGAACCCCAAAAAGGCTTGTTGTAAAAAATCTATTCGTGTCCAGATTTGCACCAGACACATTAACTGAAGATATTATATTTTATATTGATTCTAAACTCAATAAAACCGGTAATAATATAAATGCTTTTAAATTCAACTTTTCATACGCTAGAAACATTTCATCTTTCAAATTATCTGTTCCTGTTTGATGAGATTGTTAATAAAAATTTTTGGCCGGATAAAACTTTAGTTCGTGAATTTGTTTATAAAGAAAAATCAAATCTGGTAAATCCAGTTCAACTTCCTCAAAGAAAATTAAATTCTAATCAAAAAAACTAAATAAAATCCGGAATAATGTTGTTTGTCTTCTGTACCAAAATGTTCGAGGGCTAAATACAAAGTTGAACGATATTAAAAGTTTCGATTGTAGTCATAATGTCTTGGTATTTACCGAAACTTGGCTTAAACCAAATATTTTTGATTCAGAAATTCTGTGTGCTGGGTATCAAATTTTTCGGAGGGATCGTAAATGCAGGACTGGTGGTGGAGTCCTCATTGCAGTAAAAAACCTTTTTTCATCTGAGGAAGTCATACTTTCAGATGTCTCTGACTTGGAATTTATTTGTGTACGAATTCGAGTTTTTAGTATCGATATTTTCGTTACTTGCTCGTATATCCCACCGAATTCCGATATTACCGTTTATCTAAGACATGTGTCGCTTATATCATTGGTTTACTCAAATGTTAAACCTGCCGATTCCATTGTTGTTTTTGGAGACTTTAATTTATCGAATATATCTTGGAATTTTTGTGGCGATTCAAACCAGTTTCTTCCGTATTCTTCTCGTGACTGTTTAAATGACTTTCTGGATTCATTTTCAGATATGAGTTTACAACAAGTAAACGGGATTGAAAATAAGAAAAGTAGAATTTTGGATTTAATTTATGTTGAAACTTCTTCGAAGTTTTCAGTGCAACGCTGTGATGCTTTTGCATGTCCAGAAGATAACCATCACCCAACACTTGAATTATCTTTCGAATTTGTTCAAAACAACTTAGAACCAGTTTCTACACCGTTGAAGTCATGTTTTTGCTTCAAGAATACAAATTTTGTTAAAATGAACCAACTCTTATCTGAAACTAGTTGGGACATGAACTTTGAAGATGTTGACGACTGTGTATCAATTTTCAATTGTACGCTCAGCAAAATCTTCGAGATATGTGTTCCAAAGAACATTAAAAAGAATTCGAATGAATTTGGTGCTGTATGGTTTACAAAAGAATTGAGGAAACTAAAAACTTCGAAAACTCGGGCATTTAAAACATATAAAAGAACTTTAAACCTTCAAGATTATTCTAAATATTCGCTTCTGAGACATAAATATCAAGTACTTAAAAAAAAATGCTATGATGAATATTTGAACGATTTGAAATCCAAAATGAAATACGATTCTAAAACTTTTTATAACTTTGTAAATTCAAAAAGGAAAAACACTGGTTTTCCAACTACAATGAAATGGAATGATCGTGAGTCCAACAATCCTACTGAGATTTCAAATATGTTTGCTGACTTCTTCAAAACGACATATTCTGATAATACTTATGGCAACACATCATATCCATATAACATCCCCACTTATAATTCCATTCTCAATCCAGTTATAGAATCTGAAGATGTCTTACAACACCTAAAATCGTTGAAATGTTCATATAGTACTGGTCCAGATAATATTCCTAGCTGTATTTTGAAAGTTTGTGCAGAAAATTTATACATTCCACTTTCAAATATATTTAATGCCTCTATTGAAAGAGGTTATTTTCCGAATTCATGGAAAGAGTCATACATTATTCCTCTTTATAAAAGTGGAACCAAATCATTCGTATCTAACTATAGAGGTATTGGTAAACTTAGCACTATACCAAAGTTATTTGAACAAGTTGTCACAAAGCAATTGGTTCACTCGGTCACAACATTAATATCTCCTTCACAACATGGTTTTCTGAGAGGTAGATCAACATCTACAAATTTATTGGAATTTTCTACATTAACAATAAAGGGATTTTCAAAGAATCTTCAAACAGATGTCATATATACTGATTTTAGTAAATCTTTTGATAAAGTTAATCATTATCTGTTGATTGAAAAGCTTAAAAGATACGGATTCCCAGATCTTCTTTTCAAATGGGTAGAATCGTATCTGACAAATCGGAAGCAACAGGTGTTATTCGAATCATCAACATCAAAAACTATAGATGTCACCTCTGGAGTTCCTCAAGGCAGTCACTTAGGTCCTATTCTGTTTAATCTTTTCATAAATGACCTTCCTTCTGTCATTAAACATTCGAATGTACTGTTGTATGCTGATGACGTTAAATTGTTTCTATCCTATGACATCTTAAATCAACATAAGTTGTTACACCAGTGTCAGGCTCATCGTGCAATGCCAATAGCGGACTTGAATTTATGCAAGCCTCAATCCGGTTCAGAAGCGTATTAAGTTGGTGATTATGCATTGGCTGTCCTCCAATTACACGGAGCAAATGTTTCTTGGCAGACCAAACAGCGGCTTCCCACAAGCCCCATGATGTGGTGCTGCAGGTGCTATAAAACGCCAATTAACTCCAGCATACGAAAGGTGTTGCTTGGCCTGAGCATTGTTCCAGTCATGCAGCTCCTGCTGCATAATCCGATCAGCACCAACAAATTGAGTTCCGTTGTCGCTGTGTAGATTTGTGCAGTACCCTCGTCGACTAACGAATCGATCGAAGACGTCCAAAAATGCACGAGATGTGAGCTCTTCTGCTAGTTCGATGTGCACAGCTTTCGTGCACATGCATACAAAAACAACTGCATATGTTTTCGTGGTGGTCATATAGCGTTTACTGGCAAGGCGTACAATAAATGGTCCACAACAGTCAAGACCAGTGTTCGTAAACGGGGGTGCTGTCAGAACACGTGAGCGTGGCAGTGCAGCCATTTGTTGCTGCTGCATGGTGCGTTGGTGAAGTTTACAAGTGACGCATCGGTGAATGTGACTCTTCACAACTGCGCGCCCATGTATCACCCAAAATCGTTGTCGCAGGTATTGTAACATTTGTTGAATACCACCATGAAGAGTAACTCGGTGAGCGTTATTGACGAGCAGTCTTGCCAGCGTACTTTCCTTGGGTATGATGATTGGGTGACGCTGGTCATATCCCAATGTGGAATTGACCAGACGACCACCAGCTCGAAGAATGCCTCTGTTGTCCAGAAATGGTTTCAGTGGTAGCAATTTACTATTTGCGACAACACTGCAACGAGATTTAAGCGCATTAATTTCAGTTGCAAAAGCATTACCTTGACTTTCTTGAATATGCCACAGCAACGCTTCTTCTTCTTGCAGGGCTGAGATGAACTTATCGCGCTATATTTATCTATACTTAAAAAAAAAACTAAAATCAGAAATCCCCACGCGATAATTAAATTCCCTTTTTGCCCGAATAACACAGTTGCGAAGCATGGGATATGGTATCCCCGGCCGAACGAATAACACGAGCACGCGAAAAACCGATAAATAAACCTTTTTAAAAAACTACACCGAAACTGCCGCGATATATATATAAGACAACGAAAATAATACCGAACACAAACGGAACCCTTTCCAAAATTGACACAAAACGACAAATAACCAAATAAAATTATTTGTACACCAAAAATTAAATTTTTTTAAACGCAATTGATTTGCGGGACAAGACCGACCTGTCTGAAATCTTTCGCACGACGGAAACACTTCACAAAAAAAACAAATTACGACCGAACACAACTAAATTTCTCAAATTCAATAAACTAAATGGCCGACTGTCACAAATAAAATAAAGCAAAAATACTAGCTGGCAAAACTAAACCTGCGCGGAAAAATACTCACTTTTGAACAATTGTCCTCCAGCCATAATCCAATGATGGCAACCGCTTCCACTTCACCACTCAAAAAAATGCAATTAAAAAAAAGAAAGAAAATTATCAAACGTTTTCCAAACAAATTATTCAAAAATGAATTAAATCAAAAATCTAACACTTTTGTACTTTTCTTTTTCCCTGCTCATAAAGAATTCATCGTACATTGTACAATGTGTGTACAATGTACAATGTACATTGTACAATGTGTGTACAATGTACGAAGAGCCAATTTTGGTAACTGAATTTTATTTAATAAAAACATTTCTTAAATACTAGAATAATGATTACACTGTGCAACAGAAGTTATAGGGCCTCTACGTAATTTTTGTGGGATGATAGTATTGTATGTGGTATTAAAGTCGATAACGAACGCATGGTCTCTTGTTGGCTAAGCTATAGCTTTTAACACGTCAAATGTGCATCCCTTACTGGTAGAGTAGTCGATCTGATCGAAGGTAAAAAAGGTCTTCGTTGGTCCTGCGTAGATTGCCGCGATACAGAGCTGGAAATCTGTAAATTGGTACGTCAAGCCCGAAAGGGATTTAATGATGTATCAAAGGACTTAGCAGCTGCCAAGTCTAAACTGAAGGAGTACGAAATAAACTTTCAGAAGTATAAATGTTTGGATGAAACAGCTCCGAAACAAAATACTTCTGTTGGGCTTTTACCACCTGCCCCAAAGCCAATTTCAACTCCGACAACTCCATCCTTTTCCGATATGTTTGCTTCACCAGTTACATTTTATTCTCCTGATCCTGCGGTTTTGGAAACGAGGGTAGATGACGCTCCTGAGAAAAATATGAATGGAATCTCAAATATTGATAAAAATGCTTGGCCTTACATAAATATTATTTCTCCAAAGGATTGTTTGCGGGAAATACAAGAAACGAGAACCCCAAAAAGGCTTGTTGTAAAAAATCTATTCGTGTCCAGATTTGCACCAGACACATTAACTGAAGATATTATATTTTATATTGATTCTAAACTCAATAAAACCGGTAATAATATAAATGCTTTTAAATTCAACTTTTCATACGCTAGAAACATTTCATCTTTCAAATTATCTGTTCCTGTTTGATGAGATTGTTAATAAAAATTTTTGGCCGGATAAAACTTTAGTTCGTGAATTTGTTTATAAAGAAAAATCAAATCTGGTAAATCCAGTTCAACTTCCTCAAAGAAAATTAAATTCTAATCAAAAAAACTAAATAAAATCCCGAATAATGTTGTTTGTCTTCTGTACCAAAATGTTCGAGGGCTAAATACAAAGTTGAACGATATTAAAAGTTTCGATTGTAGTCATAATGTCTTGGTATTTACCGAAACTTGGCTTAAACCAAATATTTTTGATTCAGAAATTCTGTGTGCTGGGTATCAAATTTTTCGGAGGGATCGTAAATGCAGGACTGGTGGTGGAGTCCTCATTGCAGTAAAAAACCTTTTTTCATCTGAGGAAGTCATACTTTCAGATGTCTCTGACTTGGAATTTATTTGTGTACGAATTCGAGTTTTTAGTATCGATATTTTCGTTACTTGCTCGTATATCCCACCGAATTCCGATATTACCGTTTATCTAAGACATGTGTCGCTTATATCATTGGTTTACTCAAATGTTAAACCTGCCGATTCCATTGTTGTTTTTGGAGACTTTAATTTATCGAATATATCTTGGAATTTTTGTGGCGATTCAAACCAGTTTCTTCCGTATTCTTCTCGTGACTGTTTAAATGACTTTCTGGATTCATTTTCAGATATGAGTTTACAACAAGTAAACGGGATTGAAAATAAGAAAAGTAGAATTTTGGATTTAATTTATGTTGAAACTTCTTCGAAGTTTTCAGTGCAACGCTGTGATGCTTTTGCATGTCCAGAAGATAACCATCACCCAACACTTGAATTATCTTTCGAATTTGTTCAAAACAACTTAGAACCAGTTTCTACACCGTTGAAGTCATGTTTTTGCTTCAAGAATACAAATTTTGTTAAAATGAACCAACTCTTATCTGAAACTAGTTGGGACATGAACTTTGAAGATGTTGACGACTGTGTATCAATTTTCAATTGTACGCTCAGCAAAATCTTCGAGATATGTGTTCCAAAGAACATTAAAAAGAATTCGAATGAATTTGGTGCTGTATGGTTTACAAAAGAATTGAGGAAACTAAAAACTTCGAAAACTCGGGCATTTAAAACATATAAAAGAACTTTAAACCTTCAAGATTATTCTAAATATTCGCTTCTGAGACATAAATATCAAGTACTTAAAAAAAAATGCTATGATGAATATTTGAACGATTTGAAATCCAAAATGAAATACGATTCTAAAACTTTTTATAACTTTGTAAATTCAAAAAGGAAAAACACTGGTTTTCCAACTACAATGAAATGGAATGATCGTGAGTCCAACAATCCTACTGAGATTTCAAATATGTTTGCTGACTTCTTCAAAACGACATATTCTGATAATACTTATGGCAACACACCATATCCATATAACATCCCCACTTATAATTCCATTCTCAATCCTGTTATAGAATCTGAAGATGTCTTACAACACCTAAAATCGTTGAAATGTTCATATAGTACTGGTCCAGATAATATTCCTAGCTGTATTTTGAAAGTTTGTGCAGAAAATTTATACATTCCACTTTCAAATATATTTAATGCCTCTATTGAAAGAGGTTATTTTCCGAATTCATGGAAAGAGTCATACATTATTCCTCTTTATAAAAGTGGAACCAAATCATTCGTATCTAACTATAGAGGTATTGGTAAACTTAGCACTATACCAAAGTTATTTGAACAAGTTGTCACAAAGCAATTGGTTCACTCGGTCACAACTTTAATATCTCCTTCACAGCATGGTTTTCTGAGAGGTAGATCAACATCTACAAATTTATTGGAATTTTCTACATTAACAATAAAGGGATTTTCAAAGAATCTTCAAACAGATGTCATATATACTGATTTTAGTAAATCTTTTGATAAAGTTAATCATTATCTGTTGATTGAAAAGCTTAAAAGATACGGATTCCCAGATCTTCTTTTCAAATGGGTAGAATCGTATCTGACAAATCGGAAGCAACAGGTGTTATTCGAATCATCAACATCAAAAACTATAGATGTCACCTCTGGAGTTCCTCAAGGCAGTCACTTAGGTCCTATTCTGTTTAATCTTTTCATAAATGACCTTCCTTCTGTCATTAAACATTCGAATGTACTGTTGTATGCTGATGACGTTAAATTGTTTCTATCCTATGACATCTTAAATCAACATAAGTTGTTACAATCAGATCTGACCAGTATAGCTATCTGGTGTGATAATAACTTAATGGAACTGAACTTGAAAAAATGTAAATTTATGACATTTGCTAGAAGACACCAACTTTCATCGCTGTATCATATAAATAACTGTAATCTAGAAAAGGTTTTTACTTTTGTGGACCTGGGTGCTACTATGGATCCAAAACTTCGCTTTCATCTACATATTGACTTATGTGTGAATAAGGCGAGGGGTGTTCTAGGTTTCATTAAAAGATGGTCAAAAGAATTTAATGACCCATTCGTTACCAAAAGTCTTTACATATCACTTGTAAGACCAATTTTGGAATATGCATCAGTCTTGTGGAATCCACAATACAACTGCCACTCTGATAGAATTGAATCGGTTCAAAAACAATTTTTATTATTTGCTTTAAGAAACCTTCGCAGGAATCCGAATCAGAACCTACCTCCATACGAAAATCGTTTAAAAATCTTGGACATCCCTAATCAAAAAAATAGAAGAACGATGCTTAATGTAACATTTTTGATTAAATTGATAAATGGCTCTCTGAATTCTACATTTTTGCTTCAAGAAATTGATTTTAATATCCCAACCCGTCGTTCCAGATCTTTCAATCCTTTGATATTAAGTATGTGCCGCTCTAATTACGCGCAGAATGAACCTTTTCGTTGTATTTGTAGCGATTTTAATAGCCTGTATTCTGTCTTTGACCTGTCAGATTCACTAAAACTAAAACTTTTATTTTAAATGCACTTGATCACACTTAAGCCTTTGTTGCTCTTTGAGTTTTTGGACCGCTTAGGGTCTAACGAAATGACAGGGTTGCCAAACTCCACAAAGATCGGCATTGTCGATTTTTTGAAAGTGTTGTATTTTTGTTGTATTTTATATTTATATTTCAGCAGAATTTTGTTTTTTACTGTATATTGTATTGAATTTTTATAAAAATATAAAATACTTAAATTAATATTTGTAATCTTTGTCGCGTAAATTAACTGTTTGGATTGTTTTGTCTTTGTATTTTGGTTAAGTCTAATATCGTAAAGTGGAGAAAAATTATATTTGATCAAATTCATATTCGTCGCATGAATTCTGATGCTTCATAATATTTTCTTTTAATTCTATTGTTTATTATCACTTTAATCTTATATTATGTTATGTTTGGAATAATTCTCTCTTGCATTCATAACCTAATTCGCGTTTTATTAACATGCGTTTAATCAGCTGATGATTTTAATCTGTAGCTGAAACGAATTTCCCGCGATCGGTTACACAGCGTAAGCCGGATTACGGCTGTTCGGTCACCAAATCCGTGCGTCATGCGGATGTGCCCCTCGGTCGGTTGGGCGGGTAAGTGGGACCGTTAAGATTCGTCGTTGACAAAAAAAAAAAAAAAAAAAAACCCTAGCTGGGTTTTGCTCCATTTCATCACAATTTTTTTTAGACTTCATAATCCTTTTTTAAAGCTTTTCATTAGTATGAACTGTTTAGCGGTTGAACTGATTTAGACAATCCCGTTGGAAAGGTAATTCCTTGATCTTTCCTCCAGTTTTAAGGAATTGAAAATCGAACTAGTAGTTGTTGAGAAATCGAAATTTAAACCTTGCACTTTTGAATTTTTTTATAAAATAGGAAATAAAAAATAAATAAAAGTTTAAATAAATTAAAACGTTCAAATTCCGATTTCTAAACAACTACTAGTTCGAGTAATTATCAAAAAAAATAAAATTCGGCTGCAATTTAAAAAAAGTATAATTATATATACAAGTTCAAAAAAGAACTTGTATAAAAGTTGCCTACATACACACAGGCTGTTCTGAAATAAATGATATGCGAGATTTCCAATTTTGCTTCAATTTTATTGTGCTAATTAATTCATTTACAACGCAAACGCAACTTCTCTTGAATATACGACTGCACATTCGTCGATAGGATTTTTGTGACAAGAAAAAAAGTTGCAAGTATGCAAGAAAATAGGTAGGGAATTTTGACAATCAAAGAAATCTCAGGGTTGTTATCAACAAAGTCAGGAGCGTTCATTCATGAATGACAATCTCGTACATACTGCCCGGCTGAACCATTGCGGTTCAGGGGTTTTTCATGTGCTTCAACCAGTCTACATAGCTTTTGTATAGGACGTTGGCATTGATGCTTGATTAGCTTGTTTTCTTGTCGCTGTTGTACTCAACCGTAACCACTCGTACAAGCTGCCCGGGTGAACAGCTGGGGGTAAACTATCGTGTTGTATTGCCACGACGTCGTCACTCTGCAAATTCGGTTCGACTCGCTCCCAATTGCTCCGGGCCTGCAAAAGCGTCAAGTATTCGTTGTGCTCTTCCAGAAGGTTTCGTACATTCTCTGTAGGCGCAGCCAGTATTTCAAGCGATTTTCCGGTATGTCCGGAACAGAGATCTCAGGGCGTGCTATAATTGGACGCCCAATCAGGAAGTCGCCAGGTGTCAAAGCCAAACCAGTGTCAGGCTAATCGTGCAATGCCAATAGCCGCTTTGAATTTAGGCAAGCCTCAATCCGGATCAGAAGCGTATTAAGTTGGTGATAATGCATTGGCTGTCCTCCAATTACACGGAGCAAATGTTTCTTGGCAGACCAAACAGCGGCTTCCCACAAGCCCCCATGACGTGGTGATGCAGGTGCTATAAAATGCCAATTAACTCCAGCATACGAAAGATGTTGCTTGGCCTGAGCATTGTTCCGGTCATGCAGCTCCTGCTGCATAATCCGATCAGCACCAACAAATTGAGTTCCGTTGTCGCTGTGTAGATTTGTGCAGTACCCTCGTCGACTAACGAATCGATCGAAGACGTCCAAAAATGCACGAGATGTGAGCTCTTCTGCTAGTTCGATGTGCACAGCTTTCGTGCACATGCATACAAAAACAACTGCATATGTTTTCGTGGTGGTCGTATAGCGTTTACTGGCAAGGCGTACAATAAATGGTCCACAACAGTCAAGACCAGTGTTCGTAAACGGGGGTGCTGTCAGAACACGTGAGCGTGGCAGTGCAGCCATTTGTTGCTGCTGCATGGTGCGTTGGTGAAGTTTACAAGTGACGCATCGGTGAATGTGACTCTTCACAACTGCGCGCCCATGTATCACCCAAAATCGTTGTCGCAGGTATTGTAACATTTGTTGAATACCACCATGAAGAGTAACTCGGTGAGCGTTATTGACGAGCAGTCTTGCCAGCGTACTTTCCTTGGGTATGATGATTGGGTGACGCTGGTCATATCCCAATGTGGAATTGACCAGACGACTGCCAACTCGAAGAATGCCTCTGTTGTCCAGAAATGGTTTCAGTGGTAGCAATTTACTATTTGCGACAACACTGCAGATTTAAGCGCATTAATTTCAGTTGCAAAAGCATTACCTTGACTTTCTTGAATATGCCACAGCAACGCTTCTTCTTCTTGCAGGGCTGAGATGAACTTATCGCGCTATATTTATCTATACTTAAAAAAAAAACTAAAATCAGAAATCCCCACGCGATAATTAAATTCCCTTTTTGCCCGAATAACATAGTTGCGAAGCGTGGGATTAGAGCCGACCCTCGCGGTATGGTATCCCCGGCCGAACGAATAACACGAGCATGCGAAAACCCGATAAATAAACCTGTTTAAAAAACTACACCGAAACTGCCGCGATATATATATAAGACAACGAAAATAATACCGAACACAAACGGAACCCTTTCCACATTTTGACACAAAACGACAAATAACCAAAAAAAATTATTTGTACACCAAAAATATATATTTTTTTTAAACGCAATTGATTTGCGGGACCAGACCGACCTGTCTGAAATCTTTCGCACGATTCTTTGCAGAATCAATTCACCAGCTGGACTTCGATAAAATCGATGTCCAGCAACCACTTGGCTCAGATGCGGGACGACACAAACAACAACAAGGAATAAGGAAGAGGGGGAAACGGCCAAACAAATTCCAAGCAAACAACTTGAAATTCCCAGGACGGAAACACTTTGTCGCGGTATAAAATCGCGACACGAATGTTGTTGTTTTATTGTTTGTTTTGTTTTTTTTGTTTCCCTTTTGTTCGGGGCACTTATGAACACTTTTACATTTCAAATATTATCTATAATTATCGCTAGTAATAAAAAATGTCAAACAGAAGATGTTTCTCACACATCATAATCTATGTTTAGTAACACTCAGTTTGAGTTGAGGCTGTGTGGCCATTTACAATTCTAATGTATTCTATTATTATCGCTATTTAGAAAAGTACACACACAAGTAATAAATAGTTTATAGCCTATGCGGGGACGCTTATCGTGCCTCTGCTGATAATATTCTAATTCTGTCTAGTTTTAAGTGCATTTTTGTGCCTATATATTTAAGTGTTTTATTAAAATAAAATCAGTACCTTACAAATACTCAAACGACGCGAACATCAGTTCGTATAGGCGAACAAAATCGAAGGAACAAAATCTCACACGCACTAACCGAAAGAACGCACTGAACAATTTTGTTAATTGTTATTATTTTTTTTAAATATATTTGTTCGGTCGCTTGGTACTCTAACAAAAAACGTACTTTGAGCTGATTATACACAGCAGCTAAAATCTGCAAGTTTATTAATTTATTAAATTTCTTATAATTTACAAAATTTTCATATTTCTATACATACACTTGTGTTTTTCAATGATTTATTAATACCAACAATTGAACAGAAAGATTTTGTAACTTTGTTAAGGTTAACAAAGATATTAGAAAAACTGAAGCGAAAGGGAGAGCATCAAATGTCATTGTAATTTAGTTGGTTCTTATTTACATAGATGCATTTAAGCGTATCAAAAATTATGTTGTAAAGGAATTCATGGATTTACACCGTAACAATATTTGTTTTGCTTAATTCGTTAAGCAAAACAAATTCGCCACTCGCGGGTGAAATGAGACAGGCGCGCGGAAGAAGAAAACGGAATATTTTGTTGGAGCTGTCAAAGTTCTCTTGCTTTCTTCTCCTTTCTATCGCTTTTGCTTTCGTTAAGTTAGCTCAGTGAGCGGCGGCGATCCGATGAAGGTATTGCTAGCCTCGCCATTACAATAGTAAAATGTCAGAGCCTGGACTAGAGCTTTTGTACTCTTTGAACCTGTTTGAGGGAGGGGAATTTGAGAACATTTATGCTTTCGCCTATACGTACATGAGTGCCGCCAAAATGTATATTTCATTTTGGTGGGTGCAGGGGGGTATATGTAAATTTGCCAAACACACCTAGAAAATTCTGAAGAGATTTTTCGCATATAGGTATGGGTAAAGCCCCGACTGCGGACACTGGTTTCTGCGTAAGCCGCACTCTATGTATGTGGGAAAATAAATGGAAAGTGAGCGTCATAGGCTCTCATATATTCTAATTATTTTAGTTCTTTTTGAGCAGGGATGAAGAAAAGTAAAAAAGTGAAGTTTTAGATTTTGAATTTAATTTGGCTTAAATAATTGGTTAGAAAATTTTGATAATTTTCTTTCTTGTTTTCTAAATTGTGTTTTTGGAGTGGTGAGGTGGAGCGGTTGCCAGCGTCGGATTGTGGCTGCAGGACAAGTGTTCCAAAGGGAGTATTTTTGCGCGCTGGTTTAGTTTTGCCAGCTAGTGTTTTTTTAATTTATTTTATTTGTGGCAGTCGGCCATTTAGTGTTATGAATTTGAGAAATTTAATAGAGTTGGACAGGTTGTGTTCGGTCGTGATTTGTTTTTGTGAAGTGTTTCCGTCCTGGAAATTTCAAGTAGTTTGCTTGGAATTTGTCTGACCGTTTCCGCCCTCTTCCTTATTCCTTTTTTTTTTTTGTGTCGTCCCGCATCTGAGCCAAGTTGTTGCTGGACATCGAATTTTATCGAAGTCCAGCTGGTGAATAGATTCTGCAAAGAATCGTGCGAGGGATTTCAGACACGTCGGTCTGGTCCCGCAAATCAATTGCGTTTTAAAAAATATAATTTTTTTGGTATATAAATAATTTCTTTTGGGTATTTGTCGTTTTGTGTCAATTTTGAAAAGGGTTTGTGTTCGGTATTATTTTCTTTGTGTCGGGAAATTTCCGTTTCTTTTAGATATATACATATATATATTTATATATATATATATTGCGGCAGTTTCGGTGTAGGGTTTTAAAAGTTTAGTTATCAGGTTTTCGCGTGTTCGTGTGATTCGTTCGGCCGGGGATACCATACCGCGAGGGTTGGCTTAAATACCACGTTTCGCGACTGTGCTATTCGGGCAAATAGGAACTTAATTATCGCGTGGGGATTTTTGGTTTTAGAGTTTTAAATAAAGTTTTAGTCAAAAATAGCGCGATAGCTTCACAAAAAAAAGTAAATTACGACCGAACACAACTAAATTTCTCAAATTCAATAAACTAAATGGCCGACTGCCACAAATAAAATAAAGCAAAAACACTAGCTGGCAAAACTAAACCAGCGCGGAAAAATACTCCCTTTTGAACAATTGTCCTCCAGCCACAACCCAATGATGGCAACCGCTTCCATTTCACCACTCAAAAAAATGCAATTAAAAAAAGAAAGAAAATTATCAGAAGTTTTCCAAACAAATTATTCAAAAATGAGTTAAATCAAAAATCTAACACTTTTGTACTTTTCTTTTTCCCTGCTCATAAAGAACTCATCGCACATTGTACAATGTGTTGACAATGTACGAAGAGCTAATTTTGGTAACTGAATTTTATTTAATAAAAACATTTCTTAAATACTACAATAATGATTACACTGTGCAACAGAAGTTATAGGGCCTCTACGAAATTTTTGTGGGATTATAGTATTGTATGTGGTAGTAAAACCCTAGCTGGGTTTTGCTCCACCTCATCACAATTTTTTTTTAGACTTCATAATCTTTTTTTAAAGTTTTTCATTAGTATGAACTGTTTAGCGGTTGAACTGATTTAGATAATCCCGTAATCTTTTTTTTGTTGGAAAGGTAATTCCTTGATCTTTCCTCCAGTTTTAAGGAATTGACTAGAACTAGTAGTTGTTGAGAAATCGAAATTTAAACGTTGCACTTTTGAATTTTTTTATAAAATAGGAAATAAAAAATAAATCAAAGTATAAAAAAATTAAAACGTTCAACGTTCAAATTTCGATTTCTAAACAACTACTAGTTCGAGTATTTATCAAAAATAATAAAATTCGGCTGCAATTTAAAAAATATATATAATTATCTATACCAGTTCAAAAAAGAACTTGTATAAAAGTTGAATATACGACTGCACATTCGTCGATAGGATTTTCGTGACAAGAAAAAAAGTTGCAAGTATTCAAGAAAAAAGGTATTGAATTTTGACAATCAAAGAAATCTCAGGGTTGTTATCAACAAAGTCAGGAGCGTTCATTCATGAATGGCAATCTCGTACATACTGCCCGGCTTAACCATTGCGGTTCAGGATTTTTTCATGTGCTTCAACCAGTCAACATAGCTTTTGTATAGGACGTTGGCATTGATGCTTGATGAGCTGGCCTGTAGATGTTTTCTTGTCGCTGTTGTACTCAACCGTAACCACTCGTACAAGCTGCCCGGGTGAACATTTATAACGCGTCCTATGTGCCAGCGCGCTGGGGGTAAATTATCGTGTTGTATTGCCACGACGTCGTCACTCTGCAAATTCGGTTCGACTCGCTCCCATTTGCTCCGGGCCTGTAAAAGCGTCAAGTATTCGTTGTGCCAACGCGTACATTCTTTCGTACATTCTCTGTAGGCGCTGCCAGTATTTCAAGCGATTTTCCGGTATGTCCGGAACAGAGATCTCAGGGCGTGCTATAATTGGACGCCCAATCAGGAAGTCGCCAGGTGTCAAAGCCAAACCAGTGTCAGGCTCATCGTGCAATTCCAATAGCGGCCTTGAATTTAGGCAAGCCTCAATCCGGATCAGAAGCGTATTAAGTTGGTGATAATGCATTGGCTGTCCTCCAATTACACGGAGCAAATGTTTCTTGGCAGACCAAACAGCGGCTTCCCACAAGCCCCCATGATGTGGTGCTGCAGGTGCTATAAAATGCCAATTAACTCCAGCATAGGGCATTGTTCCAGTCCTGCTGGAACAATGCCCTTTTTGCCCGAATAACTCAGTTGCGAAGCGCCGACCCTCGCGGTATGGTATCCCCGGCCGAACGAATAACACGAGCACTCGAAAACCCGATAAATAAACCTTTTTATAAAACTACACCGAAACTGCCGCGATATATATAAGACAACGAAAATAATACCGAACACAAACGGAACCCTTGCCAAGTTGACACAAAACGACAAATAACCAAAATAAATTATTTGTACACCAAAAATTATATTTTGTTTAAACGCAATTGATTTGCGGAACCAGACCGACCTGTCTGAAATCTTTCGCACGATTCTTTGCAGAATCAATTCACCAGCTGGACTTCGATAAAATCGAAACGGCCAAACAAATTCCAAGCAAACAACTTGAAATTCCCAGGACGGAAACGCTTCACAAAAAAAAACAAATTACGACCGAACACAACTAAATTTCTCAAATTCAATAAACTAAATGGCCGACTGCCACAAATAAAATAAAGCAAAAACACTAGCTGGCAAAACTAACCAGCGCGGAAAAATACTCCCTTTTGAACAATTGTCCTCCAGCCACAATCCAATGATGGTAACCGCTTCCACTTCACCACTCAAAAAAATGCAATTAAAAAAAAGAAAAAAAATTATCAAAAGTTTTCCAAACAAATTATTCAAAAATTTTCCCTGCTCATAAAGAATTCATCGTACATTGTACATCGTACGAAGAGCTAATTTTGGTAACTGAATTTTATTTAATAAAAACGTTTCTTAAATACTAGAACAATGATTACACTGTGCAACAGAAGTTATAGTGCCTCTACGAAATTTTTGTGGGATGATAGTATTGTATGTGGTAGTAAAACCCTAGCTGGGTTTTGCTCCACCTCATCACAAAATAATAAAATTCGGCTGCAATTTATAAAAAAGGTATTATTATCTATACAAGTTCAAAAAAGAACTTGTATAAAAGTTGCCTACATACACGCAGGCTGTTCCGAAATAAATGATATGCGAGATTTCCAATTTTGCTTCAATTTTATTGTGCTAATTAATTCATTTACAACGCAAACGCAACTTCTCTTGAATCAACGACTGCACATTCGTCGATAGGATTTTTGTGACAAGAAAAAAAGTTGCAAGTATGCAAGAAAAAAGGTAGGGAATTTTGACAATCAAAGAAATCTCAGGGTTGTTATCAACAAAGTCAGGAGCGTTCATTCATGAATGGCAATCTCGTACATACTGCCCGGCTGAACCATTGCGGTTCAGGATTTTTTCATGTGCTTCAACCAGTCTACATAGCTTTTGTATAGGACGTTGGCATTGATGCTTGATGAGCTGGCCAGTAGATGTTTTCTTGTCGCTGTTGTACTCAACCGTAACCACTCGTACAAGCTGCCCGGGTGAACATTTATAACGCGTCCAATGCGCCAGCGCGCTGGGGGTAAACTATCGTGTTGTATTGCCACGACGTCGTCACTCTGCAAATTCGGTTCGACTCGCTCCCATTTGCTCCGGGCCTGTAAAAGCGTCAAGTATTCGTTGTGCAAACATTCCGACATTGCCCAACCATATAAATTAATTGCATCTAAGTACATTAAATATTGAGAAGGTTTGCTGCAATCGTATGTTTGGAGATATTTATGATTAGCAACTGACTGACGTTTGGAGCATTGTACTATGCCCCCTCTAATACCATTTTTAACGAAATTATACATATTAATATCGGTGAACAATTCCAATTTGATTTCAGTCATTTTTAGCATTGCGTCTCAAGATAAACCGGGTGTTGTGTAATAATGACATGGATCAAGATGATAAATGGATTTACATACTTTACGGAAATTTTCAAAAACGTCAGTCAACAACAGTACATCTGTCTTCAAATATAGAAGCATGTAGTCGCTTAAGGTTTGACATTTAAATGTAAACCAAACACTCAACGCATGTTCATAATCAGAATCACTACAGTCTTTATTCGTTAATAATGTGAGGAGGAAAGTCATCACTCGTTTTCCCCCCACTCAAGCATAATCACTATTTCTCAACTTTCGGCCATCGAATTGCCGGCCACTCTATTTTCCCATATTTTATATTTCATTTTCCATTTGTTATTTTTATATTTGCTATTCCATTTAGATTTTAACTATTTCGACCACCGAAGTCCCGGCCAATAGAATAAAATAAGCTTACGTTTTGAAAACGATAGTACTTAGTTATAATTAAGGCACCTGCCCGAGTACTGGCAACACCGGTCACACTAAGTGTGGTGAGTGGTGAAATTACAAGTTTCGAACGGCGCAGGAGTCTGCGCTGAGGTTAGTTAGAAATTCTGAAATGAGGAAAAGGCAGTTCTTGATCAGCGGTCAAACGGATAAGTCGCACCTCGACTAGACCAAGAAAACGTCACACCGAGATTCGGTGATAATTCGACAGCGGCATTGGGTGAGTGTTCCGATATTGAGTAGGCAAGCCTGAGTAGAGATAGCGTAGAATTGTTCCCCCTCTCACCAGCGCGTTCATCGCTCGTGATGCATAGCTCCCGCATAGTAGACCTAGTTTAGTTTTCTCTTGTCAGCGCACTTATTGCTCGTGGCACATAGCTTTCCGTAAAAGACATAGCATAGGATTTTTTTACTCTCACCAGCGCTCGTGATGCATAGCTCCCGCATAGTAGATCTAGTTTAGTTTTCTCTTGTCAGCGCACTTATTGCTCGTGGCACATAGCTTTCCGTAAAGACGTAGCATAGGATTTTTTACTCTCACCAGCGCGTTCATCGCTTGTGATGCACAGCTCCCACATAGTAGACCTAGTTTAGTTTTCTCTTGTCAACGCACTTATTGCTCATGGCACATAGCTTTCCGTAGAGGACATAGGATTTTCCCCTCTCACCAGCGCATTTATCGCTCGTGATGTATAACTCCCGCATAGTAGACCTAGCTTAGTTTTCTCTTGCCAGCGCACTTATTGCCCGTGGCGCATAGCCTTCTGCACAGTGGACATAGCTTAGGATTTTCTCTGGCCAGCGCACTGATTGCTCGTGGCGTACAGCTTTCTTGCAGTGGGAACGCAATACCAACGATCCGTCCCATTTATCGACCCTCCCCCCTCATAATCCCTTTCCCTGTAAAACTTCTGTCAGCTCTTCTCCTGCGCACGGACGCATGGTTGCAACCCCCCTCTCGTTTGATTCTCCTCTGACTGGTGAAAACGGACACCCCAAGAGTCGCACCGCGGCCAGTACTCTGGGTAGGCAGGCGATTTTGAACGTGAAGGGAGCAGAAGAATTATAATAGATAATAAACCCAAGAAAATATAATTAAGAGTGTACATTAATTAAGAAATAAATTAAAAATTAAATTAAATAAAGTGAATATCCAAGTTAAATCCTGTTTACAATCAATCTGACGGAATTTTGGCCATCGCGCGGTCCCAAACCTTACAAATTTTTGCAACGAACCTTGGACGCCGACGGCTTCACCCCGGCTCCAAAATTACCTCGTTACAATGGCACCCGAGCAGGGACCCTGGCGCATAAGTCCTTAAAACGAAAACAAAATTTCGGTTAAAAAAAAAAAAAAAACAGGATTTAATTTAGGTAAAATCATAAATCGGGGAAAAAAAAACAAATTCAAATTAAATTCTACGAACAAAGTGCGAAAAGCCAAGAAAAAAAAATTAACAGTTAATTCCATGTAGAAACGGTGAGCGAAAACCACGTTGAAAAGCAAAAGCGCCGGTGCATAGTGCAAGTCCGTTAACGCGAAACGGGAAAAACGGAACTGTACCGCGAATCAAGTTCTTTGAAATCGAACCAAGTGACGCGCGAAATAAAATCGTTGAACAACGAAAACGGTAAATCGGCCAAGCCGAGGAGTACCGCGTGGCGACAAGCAGACGGTACGATAACGAAATAAAATGAGAGAATCTAGTGTAATCAACGAAAATCGAAGAGTGGCCGTTAGCCAGGAAACAAAGTGATAACAAGATTATCAAAATAAAAAAAATCAAAAAAAGATTAATTTGGGAAAAGTGAAAATAGAAAGGCCACCTTACTATATCCCCGCCACGAGGCTAGTTATTGTGCATTAACGCGGCCATGGAAGGCAAGGTGTATACCAGTTGGGTGTATAGCCTCAACCAGGCCGACCTGGTAGCTTACGCGAACGAATTTGAACTTGATCCCTCCGGTACGGTGAGTGTGCTCCGGCAGAGATTCGCCGCGTTCATCGGCCAATCCGATCACACCCCCGAAAGGGTGCAGCGATTCCTTCTGCTACAAGAAAAACACAAACGCGTGTTGGCAGTCGCGACCGATAAAATCATCGATAGTGCGGGTAGTGACACCCTCGGTTCAAGGTCAGATGACAGTGTGAATAAAGAGCGCAAATTTGCGCCAACTAGTGAAAGTAACGCCGAAATCGAGGACAAAGAGAACAACATCAGCAGACCAGCGGCGCCCACTGCCACAATGGGTGTTACACCGGCTGAGATACCAGAGGCTGGCCACCAATCAACAGCAACTACAGACAGCACGACCCAACCCTCACACCATTTCGCCAGCAACCAGGTAAGACCACCCGCCACAGGCGCGGGGGTCATGGACAAGGTACGTAAATGGTTTTGTTACTATGATGGGGCCCGACCCACTCGCGTTTATCGAGCGGGCGGCATAGCTGTGCGCTATGGACGGGCTAAAAGTAGACCTATTGCCAGGATTCTTGCCCGAAGTGCTAAGGGGCAAAGCGCTCGTCTGGTTCCGGACCTGTAACCGGCAGTGGGAAACTTGGGCGTTATTTAAGAAAGATTTCCTCACCTTTTTCTTGCCGGCTCGCTTCTACGAGCGTATTGACGACACTATTCGAGGCCGCTTTCAACAGGGCCACGAATCTTTCAGCGACTACGCGCTTTCCCTCCTCTACTTGATGCGTCAAGGGACGTACAATGAAGAGCAACGCCTCGAGCGCGTGTTTCGAAACGCCCGCCCCGAGTACCACTGGTACATTCGGCGCAAAGATTTTAACACCCTCGCCGAGCTTTTTGCCCTGGCTCAGGATATGGAATGTATCCAGGAGCGGGGGACGGGCAGAACTACTTCGTCGCCCGGGGTGACCGAACTTCTCCCATCATCTGGGGGTGGTGACCAACATCGATTATTCTCTCAGACACGACAAGTCATAACCGACGCCCCGGCCTCAGTTCAGGAGGATCGCATCGATCCCCGGGGTTGCCGTCGCTGTGGGCAGAGCGGACACTTTATACGTAATTGTACAAACCGCCAGGTAGATTTTTGTTGGCAGGGTGGTGGCTCCGGCGCTCCACCCTCAACACCAGTAATATTTGAACACGACGCCAGGCACATCCTCGCCCACGCAATCGTGGGGGGACAGCAGGTGCAGGCTATCGTCGACACGGGGGCGACGCGAAGTTTTATCAGCGGGGCGTTTGCTCACAAAATTCGACAAAAGAGTAGAACGGAAACTTTTAATGGGGGGGTTAAACTGGCAGATGGGTCCAGTCGTAGCTTAGATCAGGTCGTCGAAGCGCGAGTCAAGCTGGGCAATAGCAATGTTTTGCTCAAATTTATCTTCATGCCCGACGCATACGAGGACGTCGTTCTGGGGCTAGATTTCCTTATTTTCACAGAAGCGAGTTTCACCTGCGCCGGTGCGACCTTGCAATTGAAACCCACTCCGAACCAGACACCGTGTTTACTAGCCGTGCAACCACCCATCAGTCAGCAGGAGAAAATCGACAACTTTCTGCGAGCAGATTTGCCCCTCTTCGATGACATGAACGGGCCAACGAACATTACCCAACACCACATCGTCATGGCCGATGACCGCCCCATAAAGCAACGCTACTTTCCACGTAACCCGGCTATGCAGGCCATCATCGACGACGAGATAAACAAACTTCTGGAAAAGGGATGTATAGAACCGTCACACAGCCCGTACAGCGCGCCCATCGTGCTGGTGCGGAAAAAGACGGAGGCCTGGCGACTCTGTATCGACTATCGACAGCTAAACAGTCGCTCTGTTCCAGACGCGTATCCCCTGCCGCGCATCCACCACATTCTCGATCGACTGCGAAACGCCAAGTTTATCAGCAGGCTCGATTTGAAAGATGGATACTGGCAGATTCCGATGGCCCAGGGTAGTAAACAATTTACTGCATTCACCGTGCCAGGTCGTGGACTTTACCAATGGCGCGTCATGCCGTTTGGATTGCACTCGGCACCCGCTACGTTCCAACGCGCCCTTGATCAGATAATAGGGCCAGAACTGGAGCCCATTGCTTTCGCGTATCTAGACGACATCACAGTCACCGTCGCTACCCTGGAGGAGCATTTACACAACTTACAAGAAGTTTTCCGTCGGCTGAGGGCCGCAAATCTGCGCATCAACCCGGAAAAGTGTGAGTTTTTCCAAACACAGGTTAAATATTTAGGACATATTGTAAGCGGCGAAGGCATCCATACGGACCCTGACAAAGTGGCCGCCATACGCGAGCTGGCGCCACCTGAAAATATTCGAGGCGTTAGGAGTTTCCTGGGTGTCGCGTCGTGGTATCGACGGTTCGTGCCCGACTTCGCTGCAATCGTTCAACCCCTGACAGCCATGCTGAAGAAGGGTAAGCACTGGAAGTGGGCCGACGAACAACAACATGCGTTTGAGACGTTGAAGAAGAAACTGACAGAAGCCCCGGTGTTAGCCTGCCCTGACTTCACCCAGACATTTACGCTGCAAACCGACGCCAGCGATTTCGGCCTCGGTGCAGTGTTGATGCAGACGATCGATGGCACAGAGCGCGTTATCGCCTATGCTAGTCGCCACTTGAACCAGGCGGAGAAGATTTACTCGCCCACAGAAAAGGAGTGTCTAGCCATTGTATGGGGCATTCGCAAGATGCGGCCCTACCTGGAGGGCTACCAATTCATCGTTATCACGGACCACTTATCGCTCAAATGGCTCAACTCCATCGAAAACCCCTCCGGCCGAATCGCGCGGTGGGCACTAGAGTTGCAGCAGTACAAATTTTCCGTGCAATTTCGAAAGGGTAAGCTAAATGTAGTGGCCGACGCACTCTCGAGGCAACCACTAGAGGCGTGCCAGCAAGCAACACTTACCACCGACCAGACAGATTGCCCGTGGTTACGGAAACGACGGGCCGAGGTACAACAGCAGCCAGAAAAATATTCAGACTACGCATTCGTTGAAGACCAACTATATCGACACTTAGTAAGGCACGCGGGCGACGAAGACTGCGCACCGTGGAAACTCTGTGTCTCTACGCCTCTCCGTAAACGTGTGATGGAAGAAAACCACGATAGCCCGAGTGCTGGCCATCTGGGGATTCAAAAAACCATCGCACGCATCACCAACAGGTATTACTGGCCAGGAATGTTCCGCGACATCAGCAGGTATGTGCGCCAATGTGAACTATGTCAGCAATACAAAGTGAGTCAGCAGGCCCCAGCAGGAGAAATGCTTATTTCCGTTCCAGAGGAGCCGTGGGCAACAGTGTGCGCCGATTTCGTCGGGCCGCTGCCCCGCTCGAAACACGGAAATACCACATTACTTGTGTTCGTTGACCGATTTTCTAAATGGACCGAGCTGGTGCCCCTGCGCAGCGCTTCTGCCGAGGGACTACGCAAGGCATTCAGGGAACGGATACTCGCCCGCTATGGTGTGCCCAAGATTTTCCTCTCAGATAATGGCACACAATTTAGCAGCCGACTCATTAAATCGTACTTGGAAGAGATCGGGGTGCGCCAACGATTCTCGGCGCCATACACCCCCCAAGAAAACACTACAGAGAGGAGCAACAGAACGGTGAAAACGATGATAGCTCAGTTTGCGGGGAAAAACCAAAAGACGTGGGACGAGCACCTTCCCGAACTGTCATTAGCCATTAACACCTGCGCTTCCGATAGCACAGGGTACAGCCCCGCCTTCCTCACGCAAGGGAGGGAACCGCGATTGCCGAACGCACTCTACGACAGAGTTACAGCAGGTACGGGAAACGTGCCCATAACACCCACAGAACGAGCTACGCAACTGCAGGAAATTCTCGACATTGTCCGGCACAACCTCGCCAAAGCAGCCCAGGACCAGGCGCGACACTACAATCTGCGGCGAAGACCGTGGAAGCCGAAAATAGGGCAGCTGGTGATGGTGAGGCAGCATCCGCTGTCCAAAGCCATCGACAGTTTCGCAGCCAAGCTCGCCCCAAAATACGCGGGTCCATATACCATAATCAGTTTTCCTTCACCCGTAATCGCCCGTTTGAAACGGGAGGGGGAGACCAGGGTTCGCACCGCGCATCTGAGCGAACTCAAACCCTTCCATGGCTCTAACCATGGGCCTGAGCCAGGCCAACACCATCCAAACAACAATAATAACTGTTTGCTTTCCTCTCCCACAGATCAACGTGTACCAGCGATCACACAACAACACGACGCCACCGAAATGAGCGACAACGAACAAAAGACGTGCCAAGCCCACCGGGCCGCTGTGCATGCCAAGCACACTTACGATTTCCACGGCTCACCGTGATGCACTTCCGCATCATACAATCTGTCGGACAACGCCCGACGTCAGCGAGGCGAACATGTTGACAGACCAGCCATCACCGCCGCCAACCTAATCCTTCCACCCGGAAGTCTGTACCACCACAGCACCAGAGCGTTTTTTAGCAGCACAAGTCAGCCGCCACATACCGGGCCGGCGAATAGCAAGCATAAGCACCTTCAGCGGCCAATACTTCCGCATTCGCATCGGACCGACCAAACGCTACACGGTCACACGAACTGGACCCCCCCCCCCCGGGAGTAAGAGGGGAATGTGAGGAGGAAAGTCATCACTCGTTTTCCCCCCACTCAAGCATAATCACTATTTCTCAACTTTCGGCCATCGAATTGCCGGCCACTCTATTTTCCCATATTTTATATTTCATTTTCCATTTGTTATTTTTATATTTGCTATTCCATTTTGATTTTAACTATTTCGACCACCGAAGTCCCGGCCAATAGAATAAAATAAGCTTACGTTTTGAAAACGATAGTACTTAGTTATAATTAAGGCACCTGCCCGAGTACTGGCAACACCGGTCACACTAAGTGTGGTGAGTGGTGAAATTACAAGTTTCGAACGGCGCAGGAGTCTGCGCTGAGGTTAGTTAGAAATTCTGAAATGAGGAAAAGGCAGTTCTTGATCAGCGGTCAAACGGATAAGTCGCACCCCGACTAGACCAAGAAAACGTCACACCGAGATTCGGTGATAATTCGACAGCGGCATTGGGTGAGTGTTCCGATATTGAGTAGGCAAGCCTGAGTAGAGATAGCGTAGAATTGTTCCCCCTCTCATCAGCGCGTTCATCGCTCGTGATGCATAGCTCCCGCATAGTATACCTAGTTTAGTATTCTCTTGTCAGCGCACTTATTGCTCGTGGCACATAGCTTTCCGTAAAGACGTAGCATAGGATTTTTACTCTCACCAGCGCGTTCATCGCTCGTGATGCATAGCTCCCGCATAGTAGACCTAGTTTAGTTTTCTCTTGTCAGCGCACTTATTGCTCGTGGCACATAGCTTTCCGTAAAGACGTAGCATAGGATTTTTTTTACTCTCACCAGCGCTTTCATCGCTCGTGAGGCATAGCCCCGCATTGTTGATTGATTGTTTATATTTACTTCTACTTTATGTATACATATTAGAGACCAACCGCTATCTCTTTCTTGTAATGATTCCATTTTATTTATTATTTCTGAACAAAGATTATCGAATAAATGTCCTAATTCTACATCATTTTGAATAATAATCATCTTTGTTTGAAATGACTTGATGCTTATTTCCGCACTATCGTCGTTTTCAATTTCATTATTTTTTGTAAATTTTACATATTCTGCAAACAGTTCAATGTTGCATTTTATGATAATATGTTCTAACAAAACATTTTTCAAATAATCTATAATGCTTTGTTTAGCATTTTTTAGCAATGTGTCGGGTACAAGCACATCTTCTTTTTTATTTGTGTATACAAACGTTTGTATACGCGACTTAAATAGACTCTTAATGATGTGCGTATCATCATTAAGAAGAATAATGCAATTCTCCTTATGGTTGTTAGTTCTATTGTGACGACTCCGATCACTTTTTTATATCTAAATTGCATTGTTTACACCGTTCATAACTACACGATGGCGATTGCTCATCAATATTTTTAACTTCATGATGGCATCTGATTATATGCTTTTCTAAATAAGGCTTTTTAGTAAAGACTTTATTGCAAATATTACATTTGAAACAGGTCAGACCATGTTTACTATTAAAATGTCTTTTTAAATTATACTTTGATGATAATGTTTCACCACATACCTCACATATATATTTATCACGCGATTGTTGTACGGGAGTTAGTGTAGTCATTTTGATTTTTTTTTCTTTTTAAATAATTATTGCTAAAAATAAATTTAAATAATTAATATATGTGTATTAAAAAAAAAAATGTATTTACTTCTGAGATTGTGTTGTTGATGCTGGTGTTGTTGCTGTTATTGATGCTGCCGGTTTCTTTTAGCTATCGAGTATGTTAAACTATTTTTCTGTTACTCCCTTTATATATGAGAAATAAGTTCACAAGACACATAGATTTTTTGTTTGGGAGGTAGCCAATTTCAAGCCACATGAGAAAATATTTTTGACTTTTTTGAAAAAGCGATGAGCTGTTGTTGCTATAAACTTTAAATTCGTAAACAAATGCATACTCCTGTTAGAATATTTAAAGCGTCTAGACCGTTGCTTGTTTAAATAAATAAAACGTATTTTATTAGGTTTAGTTTCGCTTTATTTAGTATAAACCAACTACATTGCTACATTGTATGCTACAGTAAGTATGCTAGAGTATAAGCGATCCGCTGCTGTTGCTTTAAATGAATCAAACGTAAACAGAATCATACTCCTGTTAGAATATTAAAAGCGTCTGGATCGTTGATTGTTTAAATAAATCAAAAGTCTTTTATTGGGTTTTGTTTCCCTTTATTTAATATAAACAAACTACATTGCTACATTGTATGCTACACTAAGTATGCTGGAGTATTAGCGCTCCGCTGTTGCTGTTTTAAAGGAATCAAACGTAAACAGATATATACTCCTGCTGGAATATTAAAAGTGTCTGGTTGTTGATTGTTTAAAAATAAAAAATCAAACGTGTTTAATTTAGTTTTGTTTAGTCTGATTTAGTTTTGCATTTTCGTGGTAAGAAATCATGTATAAAAGCATGGTGATGTACTCTATCTATAAAGCAGTTATGTTTCAGTCGCATAGTCAGAGACACTTATAGTTAGAGTACATCAAAATACAAAGTATAAAAAAAAAACATTTTAGAACGAAAAATGAACGCTGAACTCCAAAAATTATTTAAAAGTGGAAATATGTCCCAAAAAAAAAAAACTCTCAGTTCGCAACATGCTTTTAGCTAAAAAGTATGTGATCATAGAGCACATAGAGAATATCGGTTCAAATCAATTTCATTTGATTAGAGAGGACAATGAAGGATTTTCTGAACTAAATATATGCTCTATTAAAGGTACAGCAATACTTTTTTCATTATATTCTAAATTCTAATTGCATATTATTATTATTATTTTTTATCTCTTTTCAGATTCCGAAAATAAACTGTAAAAGAGTAATGCTACTGATGCAGTTATATTCATAATTTTTAGATCTACACACACACACACACATAATCTTATTTTACTTTTATATGCATTTCTAAAAATAAAAAAAAATTAATTGATTTAAAAAAATCTTTTCGTCGATGATATTATTTTTTCTTCTTTCCTTCTGCTTGTAGGAATTCAAAGTCATTTTGATCACCGCACTTTGATGTGCAATTATAAAAGTTAAAAACGTGAATACTTAGTGAGAGAAAACGATGTTTTATAAAGTTTAAATTATGTTTTTCTGTTTTATTCTTTTTTCAAACAAATTCATATTTTGACATAAGATCCTCAATATCAATACATTTTCTAGCATATGAGTAGCAGCTACACGTATCTGGTCCTACTGTACAATTGTCGTTGCTCCAAGAACTGTTCCTAATATGTGTTCCATGTTTTGATGTACACATTCCAACACACTCGACATTAGTAACCAGAATTAAACCATCCACAAGTCTTGTCCAATGTTCCTCCATAATAAGATCTTTATATTGATCCAAAAATTTTTTAATTTTAAGCGATAACAACATGTTTCAACAATTGCTAATTTACAACTAGTCCATACAAACTCCAACCAGAAACTTTAACCCGAATCAGTCCCAGCGTAACTATATGATCACGAATAATTCGCAAAAATGTTTTGGGCTGATTCAGGTTAATATGAAGAAATTGTGAAAAATAAAATTTTTGGCTTTCAGCCTAGACAGCAACCAAAAATCAAAAGATCTCCCGCTAATTTGGGCTGATTCAGGTTAATATGAAGAAATTGTGAAATATAAAATTGTTTGGCTTTCAGCCCAGACAGCAACCAAAAATCAAAAGATCTCCCGCTAGGTGGCTGCCCCTATCGACATAGCACCGAAACTCACAGATCCGCGATCGCAAGAGTTTCCAGTTCAATTAAATTCTAATCAAAAAAACTAAATAAAATCCCGAATAATGTTGTTTGTCTTCTGTACCAAAATGTTCGAGGGCTAAATACAAAGTTGAACGATATTTATATTAAAAGTTTCGATTGTAGTCATAATGTCTTGGTATTTACCGAAACTTGGCTTAAACCAAATATTTTTGATTCAGAAATTCTGTGTGCTGGGTATCAAATTTTTCGGAGGGATCGTAAATGCAGGACTGGTGGTGGAGTCCTCATTGCAGTAAAAAACCTTTTTTCATCTGAGGAAATCATACTTTCAGATGTCTCTGACTTGGAATTTATTTGTGTACGAATTCGAGTTTTTAGTATCGATATTTTCGTTACTTGCTCGTATATCCCACCGAATTCCGATATTACCGTTTATCTAAGACATGTGTCGCTTATATCATTGGTTTACTCAAATGTTAAACCTGCCGATTCCATTGTTGTTTTTGGAGACTTTAATTTAGCGAATATATCTTGGAATTTTTGTGGCGATTCAAACCAGTTTCTTCCGTATTCTTCTCGTGACTGTTTAAATGACTTTCTGGATTCATTTTCAGATATGAGTTTACAACAAGTAAACGGGATTGAAAATAAGAAAAATAGAATTTTGGATTTAATTTATGTTGATGACTCTTCGAAGTTTTCAGTGCAACGCTGTGATGCTTTTGCATGTCCAGAAGATAACCATCACCCAACACTTGAATTATCTTTCGAATTTGTTCAAAACAACTTAGAACCAGTTTCTACACCGTTGAAGTCATTTTTTTGCTTCAAGAATACAAATTTTGTTAAAATGAACCAACTCTTATCTGAAACTAGTTGGGACATGAACTTTGAAGATGTTGACGACTGTGTATCAATTTTCAATTGTACGCTCAGCAAAATCTTCGAGATATGTGTTCCAAAGAACATTAAAAAGAATTCGAATGAACTTGGTGCTGTATGGTTTACAAAACGAACGAATTGAAATCCAAAATAAAATACGATTCTAAAACTTTTTATAACTTTGTAAATTCAAAAAGGAAAAACACTGGTTTTCCAACTACAATGAAATGGAATGATAGTGAGTCCAACAATCCTACTGAGATGTCAAATATGTTTGCTGACTTCTTCAAAACGACATATTCTGATAATACTTATGGCAACACATCGTATCCATATAACATCCCCACTTATAATTCCATTCTCAATCCTGTTACAGAATCTGATGATGTCTTACAACACCTAAAATCGTTGAAATATTCATATAGTACTAGTCCAGATAATATTCCTAGCTGTATTTTGAAAGTTTGTGCAGAAAATTTATACATTCCACTTTCAAATATATTTAATGCCTCTATTGAAAGAGGTTATTTTCCGAATTCATGGAAAGAGTCATACATTATTCCTCTTTATAAAAGTGGAACCAAATCATTCGTATCTAACTATAGAGGTATTGCTAAACTTAGCACAATACCAAAGTTATTTGAACAAGTTGTCACAAAGCAATTGGTTCACTCGGTCACAACTTTAATATCTCCTTCACAGCATGGTTTTCTGAGAGGTAGATCAACATCTACAAATTTATTGGAATTTTCTTCATTAACAATAAAGGGATTTTCAAAGAATCTTCAAACAGATGTCATATATACTGATTTTAGTAAAGCTTTTGATAAAGTTAATCATTATTTGTTGATTGAAAAGCTTAAAAGATACGGATTCCCAGATCTTCTTTTAAAATGGGTAGAATCGTATCTGACAAATCGGAAGCAACAGGTGTTATTCGAATCATCAACATCAAAAACTATAGATGTCACCTCTGGAGTTCCTCAAGGAAGTCACTTAGGTCCTATTCTGTTTAATATTTTTATAAATGACCTTCCATCTGTCATTAAAGATTCGAATGTACTGTTGTATGCTGATGATGTTAAATTGTTTCTATCCTATGACATCTTAGATCAACATAAGTTGTTACAATCAGATCTGACCAGTATAGCTATCTGGTGTTATAATAACTTAATGGAACTGAACCTGAAAAAATGTAAATTTATGACATTTGCTAGAAGACACCAACTTTCATCGCTGTATCATATAAATAACTGTAATCTAGAAAAGGTTTTTACTTTTGTGGACCTGGGTGTTACTATGGATCCAAAACTTCGCTTTCATCTACATATTGACTTATGTGTGAATAAGGCGAGGGGTGTTCTAGGTTTCATTAAAAGATGGTCAAAAGAATTTAATGACCCATTCGCTACCAAAAGTCTTTACATATCACTTGTAAGACCAATTTTGGAATATGCATCAGTCTTGTGGAATCCACAATACAACTGCCACTCTGATAGAATTGAATCGGTTCAAAAACAATTTTTATTATTTGCTTTAAGAAACCTTCGCAGGAATCCGAATCAGAACCTACCTCCATACGAAAATCGTTTAAAAATCTTGGACATCCCTAATCAAAAAAATAGAAGAACGATGCTTAATGTAACATTTTTGATTAAATTGATAAATGGCTCTCTGAATTCTACATTTTTGCTTCAAGAAATTGATTTTAATATCCCAACCCGTCGTTCCAGATCTTTCAATCCTTTGATATTAAGTATGTGCCGCTCTAATTACGCGCAGAATGAACCTTTTCGTTGTATTTGTAGCGATTTTAATAGCCTGTATTCTGTCTTTGACCTGTCAGATTCACTTAATAAAACTAAAACTTTTATTTTAAATGCACTTGATCACACTTAAGCCTTTGTTGCTCTTTGAGTTTTTGGACCGCTTAGGGTCTAACGAAATGACAGGGTTGCCAAACTCCACAAAGATCGGCATTGTCGATTTTTTGAAAGTGTTGTATTTTTGTTGTATTTTATATTTATATTTCAGCAGAATTTTGTTTTTTACTGTATTGTATACAAATAAAACAAAATTTTTAGCTGAATTAACATTCGTTCCGTTACTGTTTACTTAACTATTTGTATTTGATTTTTTATATTTCGTATAAAAAAATAAAATACTAAAATTGATATTTGTAATCTTTGTCGCGTAAATTAACTGTTTGGATTGTTTTGTCTTTGTATTTTTGTTAAGTCTAATATCGTAAAGTAGACAACAATTATATTTGATCAAATTCATATTCGTCGCATGAATTCTGATGCTTCATAATATTTTCTTTTAATTCTATTGTTTATTATCACGTTAATCTTATATTATGTTATGTTTGGAAGAATTCTTTCTTGCATCCATAACATAATTCGCGTTTTATTAATATGCGTTTTATCAGCTGATGATTTTAATCTGTAGCTGAAACGAATTTCCAAATATGTTCGCGATCGGTTACACAGCGTAATCCGGATTCTTTCATCCAGAGACCCCCACAGGTGGCGTCACTATCGACCAACCAAATCAAAAGCCCTACCGCCAGGCAATTGCTAATTTACAACTAGTCCATACAAACTCCAACCAGAAACTTTAACCCGAATTAGTCCCAGCGTAACTATATGATCACGTCAGCAATAGTATATTTACGAATAATTCGAAAAAAATTTCTGGGCTTATTCAGGTTAATATGAAGAAATTGTGAAAAATAAAATTTTTGGCTTTCAGCCTAGACAACAACCATATAAAAAGACCCGCCAGGTGGCGAAACAAGCTTGTTGATGGAGGAGAGCTCGAGGGGAGGAGCAAAAAAAACCGAAAAGAGCATAAATCTTTCAGTTTTTACACTGGAGGAATTTTGCTCCTTCTCACTAAACCCAGAAACCCCATATTAACACTACTGAAGACGTCCAAAAATGCACGATATGTGAGGTCTTCTGCTAGTTCGATGTGAACAGCTTTCGTGCACATGCATACAAAAATGACTCCATATGTTTTGGTGGTGGTCGTAGAGCGTTTACTGGCAAGGCGTACATTAAATGGTTCGCAATAGTCAAGACCAGTGTTCGTAAACGGGGGTGCTGCCAGAACACGTGAGCGTAGCAGTGCAGCCATTTGTTGCTGCTGCATGGTGCGTTGGTGAAGTTTACAAGTGACGCATCGGTGAATGTGACTCTTCACAACTGCGCGCCCATGTATCACCCAAAATCATTGCCGCAGGTATTGTAACATTTGTTGAATACCACCATGAAGAGTAACTCGGTGAGCAGTCTCGCCAGCGTACTTTCCTTGGGTATGATGATTGGGTGACGCTGGTCATATCCCAATGTGGAATTGACCAGACGACCGCCAACTCGAAGAATGCCTCTGTTGTCCACAAATGGTTTCAGTGGTAGCAATTTAATATTTGCGACAACACTGCAACGAGATTTAAGCGCATTAATTTCAGTTGCAAAAGCATTACCTTGACTTTCTTGAATATGCCACAGCAACGCTTCTTCTTCTTGCAGGGCTGAGATGAACTTATCGCGCTATTTTTATCTAAACTTAAAAAAAACTAAAATCAAAAATCCCCACGCGATATTTAAATTCCCTTTTTGCCCGAATAACACAGTTGCAAAGCGTGGGATTAGAGCCGACTCTCGCGGTATGGTATCCCCGGCCGAACGAATAACACGGGCACGCGAAAACCCGATAAAAAAACCTTTTTAAAAAACTATACCGAAACTGCCGCGATATATATAAGACATCGAAAATAATACCGAACACAAACGGAACCCTTTCCAAAATTGACACAAAACGACTAATAAGCAAAAAAAATTATTTGTACACCAAAAATTTTTTTTTTTTTAAACGCAATTGATTTGCGGGACCAGACTGACCTGTCTGAAATTTTTTGCACGATTCTTTGTAGAATCAATTCACCAGCTGGACTTCGATAAAATCGATGTCCAGCAACCACTTGGCTCAGATGCGGGACGACACAAACAACAACAAGGAATAAGGGGGAAACGGCCAAACAAATTCCAAGCAAACAACTTTAAATTCCCAGGACGGAAACACTTCACAAAAAAAAACAAATTACGACCGAACACAACTAAATTTCTCAAATTCAATAAACTAAATGGCCGACTGCCACAAATAAAATAAAGCAAAAACACTAGCTGGCAAAACTAAACCAGCGCGGAAAAATACTCCCTTTTGAACAATTGTCCTCCAGCCACAATCCAATAATGGCAACCGCTTCCACTTCACCTCTCAAAAAAATTCAATTAAAAAAAAGACAGAAAATTATCAAAAGTTTTCCAAACAAATTATTCAAAATTTAATTAAATCAAAAATCTAACACTTTCGTACTTTCCTTTTTCCCTGCTCATAAAGAACTCATCGTACATTGTACAATGTGTGTACAATGTACGAAGAGCTAATTTTGGTAACTGAATTTTATTTAATAAAAACATTTCTTAAATACTAGAATAATGATTACACTTTGCAACAGAAGTTATAGGGCCTCTACGAAATTTTTGTGGGATGATAGTATTGTATGTGGTAGTAAAACCCTAGCTGGGTTTTGCTACACCTCATCACAATTTTTTTTTGACTTCAAAATCCTTATTTAAAGCTTTTCATTATTAGGAACTGTTTCGCGGTAGAACTGATTTAGATAATCAAGTAAAAAGATAATTCCTTGACCTTTCCTCCAGTTTTAAGGAATTGAAAATCGAACCAGTAGTTGTTGAGAAATCGGAGTTTGAACGTTGCACTTTTGAATTTTTTTTATAAAAAAAGAAATAAAAAAGAAATAAAAGTATAAAAAAAGTAAAACGTTCAACGTTCAAATTCCGATTTCTAAACAACTACTAGTTCGATTTTCAATCACGGGATTATCTAAATCAGTTCAATCGATAAACAGTTTTTACTAATGAAAAGCTTCAAAAAGTGATTATGACGTCAAAGGTGTTCACTGCTCGTCTTTCGTTGATATCAGCAAATAGGCAACCAAAGCCAAGTTGTCAATTCTGTTGATTCATCAACATTTTGCCACACGCGGCAAGTATTGGTGTTATTGGTATTATTGGTGTCGCATCCGAATCACCATCTGATGTTGAATGCTGTATCGTCACTGCTTTTGACTGCGCGTAATTCAGTGCTATTATATCGCCTCTGCCTATGAAACACTAGAGTTCTCCTAAGTAGCACGGCGAGACACAGAATAACTACAATAAGTGTGATAATAGCGCCGGTCGTCCAATGTTGGTGGGCCCAAATTGCTTTCCAATTCGCGTCGTGAAGCTGTTGAATAGAGACTGAGGCCTCTTGATCGTTATCCCTCAGGACCTCCGCCAAATCACTTTCTAAAGGAATCACAGTTTCGTTCAATATTTGAATCGGAACCGGGCTTATGGTTGTGTTGATAATCGCCATAGATTTGGTGAAGTCCGTCACAATCGGCACTGTTTCAAATAGCTTGGCTTCAAGCCGCACGTATTTGGATTGAATGCAGCAGTCGGGAGTGATGTGAATGATTCCAGTTTTGTTGAGGAAAATTTCTTCGCGCTCAGTACCGCATGTTACAATGACTGTTGTTTGGATCGCAGTCACGAAGATCCAAGCATTATGAGTCCACAGCTCTTTCCAGATGGTACCTTTTGATGTAATTATTCTTCTATTACATTTTTTTAATGACATCCTTTTATATAGTTGCTGGATAATACAGTTTTCGCTCGTCTCAATGTCTAGGAATATAGACGGTTGGAGAATAAAGGTGCTTTCGTTCCATTTTAATGCCATCATTATGTTGTCCACTGATGATTCAAAATATCTTTCCAGGTTGTAATTTACTCCAAAAAGAGATGTTGTCATCTGAACTTCTTGAAACGTGTAGTTTCCGATTTTTTCCGCTATTGTGTTCAGCTTGATCAGTTCATAGATATCCGTGTCGGTGATCAGAAAGTAGCCAGAAATTATTATTTCGTTTGACGTAATTGAAACTTCCAATTTGTTGGTTGGTTCAAGCAGCACTTCCAGTCCAGCATCTAAATTTGCCGTGAAATTCGTAGTTAACTCTCGTACCATCTGATGTGACAAGAACTCGTACAGGTGACTCCGTTTCAGGTAGGCGTTCAGTAGCTTATTGTATTTCAACTCTATTTCGTTCATATAGCTAGTTGCAACTAAGTACGCGTTGAGGATATGGATGTTTAGTTTGTTGGCATCACTGAATCGGTAATTTTCCATGTTGTTGATTGCCTGAATTCCTTCGTTCAGTTTTTTTGCAAATTGGATAATTATACCCCCACACTCACTGTGGCAAGGTATACGAACTTTGACACAACGTTTGTAACGCCCATAAGGAGGCGTGTTCGGTATGGAAAAGTATATATATTCTTGATTAGCATCACCACCGGAGTCAATTTAGCCATGTCCGTCTGTCCGTCCGCACGATAGCGGTCGCAGTTTTCGAGATATCGACTTGAAACTTTGGGTGCATGTGAATCAGCCAAATCGGACAAAAACTGGGCGTGACTCCCATACACCGAAAAAAAAGGTTAACATTTCTCAAGTCTTTTCATTGCTGCATTCGATTGGAAATGTTTAGAAACGTATTTTTGACATGGTCTGAGGTTCCGAAACCACATATATAAGGGTCAAAATGGGGTCTTGAGACCAATGTTTTTTTTTTGTCGATTTGATTGGAAATTTTTAGAAACGGATTTTGGACATGGTCCGGGCTCCAAAACTATTTATAGGTGGCTCAAAATGGGGTCTTGAGACCACATAATTTTATATTCGAGGTACTTCTTCCTACTGTGAGGGGGTATTTCAGCTTCGGTATAGCCGAAGATAATCCACTCTCTAGTTTTATCTGTAATTCGCTTATCAGTTTCCTTCACATATACAATCGTTGACAGCATGATCTTGGAGTTGGTTTTTGCATTTTTAATAAGTTCTTTTTGATTTCGATCCAATTAGTCGATATCATGATATACTTCATCATTTATTCCAAATAACGATGTCATCATAGTCCCAAGGAGTCCTCTCTTTTGCCGCCTTGGAATTATGGTTAAACGATTGAATATCGAGAATATGTTACTCCATTCCTCATTCAAATGGTGCACCAGTTCATCACATTGACTGTCTTGGGTTAGAGATTTTGCCCTTCCACACAACCTTGCTACTTCGTTCTTGGTACGATTCAGGTTGAACTGATCTTGCTCAATATCAGTAATTGGAAATACAGTCTTTGTGAGTAGTATTCCCCTTTGAACCTTGGCGACTCCTACATTTTCAATAAATATTCCAGATTCAGGATGTGTGAATGTATATGTGCCACTTCCCGATTTGAACGCGGACATGAGTAACATCATCGTTAGAACTGTTGACATACCGTTTGTGTTATTTTTCAGAATCCTTCGGGGCTTGATTGTTGTGTCTGGATCGGTTGGAGTATGACCTGTTGAAGGAAGTTCCTCTTCCGGACTGTCAGTGTTATTATCGTCCGTCGGTAACAAACATATTTTTTGTATTGACCGTTTTACTAGTCCTTTTAATGTTTTGGCAGTAGCGACTCGAGTGAGGCCGTCAGTTCCCTTGCGAACCTCCACTACTCTGCCTAAAGGCCACTTTGAAGGAGATAAAGCTTCATCTTTCAGAATAACTAGTTGGCCTAATTCCACATTAACCATTTGTTTTGTCCATTTATATCTTTGTTGGCGGATGTGCTTGATGTAATCTTTATACCACCGATTGCAAATGTCTTGCTTGATTTTTTGTACTAACTTCCATCTTTTGAGACTGCTGTCTGCAAGGTTCAGTACGGTGTCATGTGCCGGTGCGATCAATGGCGAGCCTACCAAAAAATGTCCGGGAGTGAGAGCGTTGAGATCATCTATGTTATCTGATAAAGCACACAACGGACGTGAGTTGAGACATCCTTCTATTTGTACAAGGATGGTATTCATTTCTTCATAGGTTAACTTTTGTTCTCCTAAGCAGCGATGTAGATAGTATTTAATTGATTTAACCCCTGACTCCCAACTCCCGCCGAAATGTGGAGATGCAGGAGGGATGAAATGCCATCGAATCCCTCAGTTGATAACTGATTTTCTGATCGGATCTTCTGAAGTAGGTTGCTCGCTCCGACGAAGTTTGTACCGTTGTCGCTGTAAATGTGATGTACTGCACTTCGTCTGCTTATCATTCGTTTTAGTGCTGCTAGGAATCATTATGTTGTGTGGTCCGAGGTCAGCTCTACATGAACAGCTTTGGTTGCTAAACACACAAATATTGCAATGTAAGCCTTGTGTGACTTTATGTCGCGAATTTGTGAGCATCTGATGTGTATTGGTCCTGCGTAGTCAACACCGCAGTGTGTAAATGGTCTTGAAAAGTTTACTCTTGGTGGGAATTGTCCCATCAATTGAGTTTGTCCTTTGGCTTTAAAGCGAAAACATTTAATGCATTTGTTCACGCATGCTTTCACACTATTTGTTCCTTGTATAATCCAATATTTATTTCGAATATGGTTAAGAGTCAACTTTATTCCGCCGTGCAATGTATCAATATGCGCCTGGTTGATGATAAGTTTGGCCAGTGGATATGAATTAGATAAAATCATTGGATGTAAATACATCAGTACATCGCGCTATTTTTAACTAAAACTTTATTTAAAACTCTAAAACCAAAAATCCCCACGGGATAATTAAATTCCCTATTTGCCAAAAAAGCACAGTCGCGAAGCGTGGGATTTAAGACGATCCTCGCGGTATGGTATCCCCGGCCGAACGAACAACACGAACACACAAAAACCTGATAAATAAACTTTTTTTAAAAACTACACCGAAACTGCCGCAATATATATATATATATATATAAAAGAAACGGAAATTTTCCCGACACAAGGAAAATAAAACCGAACATAAACCCTTTTTCAAAATTGACACAAACTGACAATCACCCAAAAGAAATTATTTATATACCAAAAATTATATTTGTTTAAACGCAATTGATTTGCGGGACCAGACCAACCTGTCTGAAATCCCTCGCACGATTCTTTGCAGAATCTGTTCACCAGCTGGACTTCGATAAAATTCGATGTCCAGCAACAACTTGGCTCTGATGCGGGACGACACAAACAAAAAAAAGGAATAAGGAAGAGGGGGAAAACGGCCAAACAAATTCCAAGCAAACTACTTGAAATTCCCAGGACGGAAACACTTCACCAAAACAAATCACGACCGAACACAACTTGTCCAACTCTATTAAATTCCTCAAATTCAAAACACTAAATGGCCGACTGCCACAAATAAAATAAAGAAAAAAACTAGCTGGCAAAACTAAACCAGCGCGCAAAAATACTCCCTTTGGAACACTTGTCCTCCAGCCACAATCCGACGCTGGCAACCGCTCCCCTCACCTCTCCAAAAACACAATTTAGAAAACAAGAAAGAAAATTATCAAAATTTTCTAAACCGTTAAATAATCGGCCAAATTAAATTCAAAATCTAAAACTTCACTTTTTACTTTTCTTCTTCCCTGCTCAAAAAGAACTACCAGAATTAGAATATATGACAGCCTATGACGCTCACTTTCCATTTATTTTCCCGCATACATACCTATATGCGAAAAATCTCTTCAGATTTTTCTAGGTGTGTTTGGCAAATTTACATATACCCCCCTGCACCCACCAAAATGAAATATACATTTTGGCGGCACTCATGTACGTATAGGCGAAAGCATAAATGTTCTCAAATTCCCCTCCCTCAAACAAGTTCAAAGAGTACAAAAACTCTAGTCCAGGCTCTGACATTTTACTATTGTAATGGCGAGGCTGGCAATACCTTCATCGGATCGCCGCCGCTCACTGAGCTAACTTAACGAAAGCAAAAGCGATAGAAAGGAGAAGAAAGCAAGAGAACTTTGACAGCTCCAACAAAATATTCAGTTTTCTTCTTCCGCGCGCCGGTCGCATTTCACCCGCGAAAATTAAGAATCAATAAAATTGTGCAGTGCGTTCTTTCGGTTAGTGCGTGTGAGATTTAGTTCCTCCGATTTTGTTCGCCCCGAACAAAAGGGAAACATACAAAAACATAACAAACAAAACAACAAAACAACAACAACTGTGCCGCGAATTTAGTAGACAATGATTTATGTTCCAATCTGCCTCCTACTCTAAGCATGCCGTCATCGTCAATGAAGGGGTCCAGAGAAAATAGCCGACTATTTATTTTTTCACTCTTGTTTTTTGTCAAATCTGTAATTTCTTCCTTAAAAACACTTTGTGCTCGCTTTATGAGTGCCTTTTCTGCTACATCAATTTCTTCAGCAGTTATGCACCCACTTTTTCTTTTGGATTTACAGGTTCTAATATTGGTTCCAAACCTCATACAATATGCTGTTGCACGTATAAGCCTTTTTAGCGATGAAAATCGTATTAAGAACTCGTCCACTTCATCACCTGGGACCGCAACTGTCCACGTAATTGATTTGCGAGCCTCCGGAACGTTGATCAGGCTGACAGCGTCAAACTCATTAGGCCATGTGCTTTCCTCATTTGCCAACCACTTCGGTCCGTTCCACCACAAGGAATTACTGATGAGCTTGTCCCCGAATGATCCCCTTGATGGAATGTCTGCTGGATTTTGCTTCCCCGGTACAAATCGTATTGATCCTTTGTAATTTTCTTGAACATACGACACGCGATTAGCAACAAATGTGGTCCATTTAACTGGGTGTTGTTTCAGCCAGCTTAATACAATTTTTGAATCCGACCACATCACAATTGTGTCATACACAATCTCTCTGCGAATCCATGCAACTCTATTTTGCCGTTATTGGAATATGGAACCCACCTTGGAATTCTTATTTGTTGAATTGCTGGCAGTCGTGTTTTAAATTCATTCCAGTGTTGATGGAACTTCGCTGTCCCAGTCAATTCCTAAGAGCCGCAGTTTCTGGATCATCTTTTTGGCCTTGATGGTCACAGGGGAAAACCATACAAAGGGGTCGAACCATTTTCCCGCATCACCAAGAATCGCTCTCTTTGTACTTTTTTGGTTGAATGAGTTTGCATTTAATGTCTACAATTTTTATTGTCTTGTCGTTGTCGAAATCGATGTCTGAATTTAATTCAATGTCCTCCTTGGAGATTGACTGCAAAACTTCTGGTTGATTTGATGTCCATTTTCTTAGTTTAAATCCACCTTTATGAAGTAGTTGTATTAACTCATGTTGTAGTTTTTTTTGATTCTTCAATCGACCTTGAACCACCCAAACAGTCATCTACGTAAAATCGTTTGGACAGTGCATCACATGCAAATGGATAATTCCGTTTTTCGTCTTCTGCTAATTGTACCAACGTTTTGATGACGAGAAACGGTGCTGACGCTGTTCCATATGTGACTGTGTTTAATGTATACTCCTTCATAGGCTCCTTAGGGTCCATTCTCCAAAAAATTCACTGCAAATCCCTGTCATTTGGATGTACTACAATCTGACGGTACATTTATTCTATGTCAGCCGTAAAGACTACTGGAAACATGGGTCACTGTAGTAGCAACAGCAATAAGTCCTTTTGAAGTGTGAGACCTATCATCATTATGCTGTTTAATGATTCGCCTGAAGTGGTTTACGCTGACGCGTCGAATACAACGCGAAGTTTTGTTGTTGTGCTCTCTTTTTTAATGACGGCATGATGAGGTAAATAGTATGATTTTCCTGTAAGCATCATGCTAGCTTCTTCCATGTGCCCTAGTCTTATATATTCCTGAATGAACTTGACATATTCCTGGCGCAGCGTAGAATTTTTCGCAAATCGTTGCTCCAGCATGAGGAATCGTTTTAGCGCCATTTTTCTGGAATCACCAAGACACGATCGATACTGCTTAAGCGGCCATTTCACTATGTATCGCCCTGTTTCATATTTGAATATTTGATCCTATCAGGAGCCCTATTTCCCTTGGCTCTGTATACCACGGGTCTGCTAATTGTAAGCCCTTAATGTGCTGCCAGTCCTTTGCACTGAATGTTTTGCTTGGTAGCTTTGATGTAATCATCGGCATTACGATCGCCTCGATTTGACAGCTTAGTCTGTCATCATGTATGGATTCAACTGTAAATTTGCACTTTGTCATTACCTTTGAAGATTGACCATTAACTCCTTGGACATTCGTTTCGTACTTCGTTAATGGTATCTTTAGGCTTTTTGCTAGTTTTTCCGTCACAATGCATGATTGTGACCCTTAGTGTTGCTACTTCTGTTAAGTTCTCTGTCAGATTCGAGTTGGCCCCGTCGTTGGTATTGGCTGATGGTGCTTTTGGCCCTGTTTTACTGACATGAAGTAATGAATTGTGCTTCTTGTTACACTCTGTGCATCTTCCTTTGCTGGTGCAATCTTTCACCGCATGTCCACCTTTGAGACAATTGAAACACAAATGGGCGCGCTGAACATTTTCACGACGTTCCTGCACTGGCATGACCACAAATTTTTTGCACTGGAAAATTTTATGGCTTTCTCCACAGACGACACATTTTACCGTAGCTACTGTTGCCAAGTGACTTTTGGTGCTTACGGCTGCCTTTTCCTTATTGTCACGAATGTTCTCCCTACTGTGCTCAAGCCCTCTAAATCTGGCTTCAATGAACTCGAACAGCTCGCTCAACTTAGGGATATCTGTTGAAGATCCACGCGACTGTTGATACAATTTTCTGGTTTCATTGTCCAGTTTTGGTGCCAATAGCTGGATGACTAGTGGATCCCAAGACGAGACATCTACCTTCAGGTTGCTGATGCCGTACAATATTCCCCTTGATGTATCCTTTAGCGTTTTCAAATCGTGTGCATTTTCACTTCGCACGGCCTTTATGCTCAACAATTTTTGGATGTAATTGTTGACCAGAGCTGCAGGATTTTGGAATCTTTTGTTCAGCAACTGAATGGCGGTTTTATAGTTGTCGGACGTTGATGACAAATGGCTCATTAGCCTTGCAGCTTCGCTTCGTACGTTGATTTTCAGATACTGCATTTTTTTCAATGTCGCTCAAGTTTCCATTTTGGTGTATTAATCGATCGAACAGCTCCCAAAAGGTTGTCCATTCGTCGTATTTTCCGCTAAATACTGGAATTACTATTGGTGGCAAAGGAACAGTTCTGCTTGTTGACCGCCCTTGTACTGAAGACGGGTTCATTTCAATTGCCTCTTGCAGTTGAATGTACGCTTCCTGGTATCCATCCTCCAATTCGGAAATTTCCTCGTTTAGATACTCGTAATTTTCGCACATAAGGTCTTCGTTTAACGTGACTATATTAGTCCAACAGTCTTTGAGTTGCTCAGCTGTAAACTTTAGTACAATTAATCCCTTACTCAAATCGACGCTTTTTATGATGCGTACTAATTTGTTGTTGAGTAAGGTCAACCGTTTAAAACGTTCTTCAGCTGAACCATCTGTCCTCATTGACGTTGGCATTGTTGGTGGAACGCTTCCTTTTGTACCTTTGGTTTGTCCCTTGCTGGTTGAAGCTGGATTTGTTTCCGTTTCTTCCGTGTCTGACTTATCAACATCACTTTCAAATCACTTTTCCATGATGACTTTATCTCCAGATATTTCTTCTTTAGCTGTTCAAAAAAGTTGTTGGTGAAGTAATCATGATCTTCATGCTGTTCCTTTATATCAGCCAAACTGTTGTTGTTGACTTCAAAGTTGCTCCAGTAAATTTCCAACGCTTTTAGGCGTTTTTGTAAATACTGAATTGTGCGCCTGTGATCGCCGTCTTTTTTGTAATTGTTCCATAATTTTTGGATATAGGCCAACTCTAGTTGTTTGTCGATTAGCTGACTAAACTGTTCCATGATGTTTTTTTTTTTGAAGATGATTTTTTAAAGAGGAATTTTTTGTTTCAACACTGTACCGATTTCAAAGCTTCGGGACGCTTAAACCACTGTCTGCCCGTGATTTACGCTTTGTTTATGTAAAACCTTTATTAAAGTTTCCTGCACCCTGCCGAGGGACCCGAAGCAACACCACCATGGCTCGGGGCAACCCGATGCTCCAATGGTCGCTGAGGGGAGCAAGGCAGGTAGTGCTGGAAACAAGGGGAAGACCGTCAAGCAGAGGCTGAACGCCAAACGCTTGATACGACGGCTGAAGAAGCGCGACCCGAATTCCTACACGGAGAGGGAACGCCAAATGCTAACGGCGCCGGAGGAGACAGTGAAGGCACCCATATCGCGCGTGTCTGAACTTTCGGGGGCCAGCATAAGGTTATTTGCTGCGAGGAATGGAGGCCCTTTGCCCCCGAACTCAGCGGCGGGTAAACTCAGGTGGACCACTACTGCGCCAGAGAAATCGGGAGCAGTGGCGGGAACTCCAAAAAGGGGCAGGCACGACGATACGGTGTCGCCGCCGGTGGACTGCAACAAAAAGCGAAGAACCGTTGCAGACGTCGTACAGGACGGTCTTAGGGTCGCTGTGGTTGATTACAGGAAGCCCGAACGTCGACTGACAGAGGACCAGTGGCAGCTGATAGAGCTCAGAATCCTTGGGGGTGTGAATGATGCTATCCTGAAGAAGGGGAAGCATATCCCTCTCTTCGGCCAGCTGACCACAATCAAGGGTTTTAAGATGCTTCAGTGCGATGATGCGGACACACTGAAATGGCTCGAGGCATTTGTCGCCAACACAACTGCAGGTCGGCTAATGCCGACCTGCGCGTTGCCGACAAAAATGCGATCCTGGACTTCGCAAAACAGAAGTTCAAGCTGATGATCCCGGGACCACATCTTCCAAGGGAACGTATTGAACGCAACCTACGCCACCTGAACCCTGAGCTGAAAAGTCTTGAATGGGAGATCTTGGAGTTTGCTGAGCGAACGGAGGCGGGCACAGAGGTTGTGGTACTCGTTAGCCACAAGTCGATGGCACTTCTACGGAAATGCAACTTCAAGGTGCGCATAGGGGTCACCCGATGCAAACTGAGGCCAGTTGTTGAGCCACCCAGAAAAGTAAGTACAATGCCACTACTGTCATGAAGCTAATACAAATTAATCTTCATCACAGCAAAGCGGCTAGCGCAAATCTTGTCTCGCTAATGGCGAGCAAGAACGTAGACGTCGCCCTCATTCAGGAACATTGGTTACTCCGAGCTAGGTTAGGTTAGGTTAGAGGGTAGATGGCACCATTGGAGCATAAATACTCCAATCGTGCCATCACACTTAGACCAAAAAAGTTGACCCATTGTGATGCCCGTAATTTATGAGGTGGGATAGTCGCACACTCGTCAAACCATAAGTTGGTTATCCAACCACCCAAAATTTCACACAAAGGCGAGCATATCACGAAGGCGTTTATCAGATAACTACGCCAGGTCAACGAAAAAGGATTTCCCCAGGGTTCTGCGCCTAAGATGTTGTAGACTTGGACATCGACAGAGGAAGTGGTGGGTATCTTCCGCGACTTCCTCGTCCCCGCAGCCCCTACAAACGTCTTTTTGGGTAAGACCAAGTCTCCTAGCATGAGCTCCTAAAAGGTTGTGACCCGTTAATGTGCCCATGAGGACAGATATGGATTTCCTATCAAACTGCAGGAGCTTGACCGTACGTCCTTCATTGCGTAGTGGCCATAGTTTGCGAGAGGTCTCACAGGTGGAGAGTTGTCTCCATCTGATGTTGGTCTGCCTCGCAAACTGTTTTTCTAGTCGTTCCCTAATACTACAGAGTGAAATTTTTACAGAATGGTCCGCTAGGTCAGCTCTAATTGCCGAACCTTTCCGAGCCAATTCATCGGTGATATCATCATGTGGTATCTCCACCATTGAGGTCGCCTTGGCCGCTTTCGCCACTGCCAGTATCTCCGCTTGGAAGACACTGCTGTTGTCTGGCAGACGGATGTATCCCGTGATCCCTAATTTTTCGCAGGTGTAACCCGCACCGGTACCAATGTTTATTTTGGATCCATCAGTGAAGACTGATATGGGTACGTTTCTTGATAGGTCATTTCCCTCCCACTCTTTCCTGGTGGGAAAGTGGCTGGAGAAGGGAATATTGAAGTCTGCGTATGGCAGCAGGTAGTCAGAGCTGATGTCGTTCCCAAGATGTCGTTGCATTATGTCTGAGTGCCCCGTCGAGTTTCTATGCCAGGTTTCTGTCTGGCTTATTCTTAAGGCACTTTTTGCTGCATATTCTTGTGTATATAGGTCTAGTGGAAGAAAATTAAGAATTGTCTCGAGTCCCGCCGTCAGTGATGTTTTCATCGCACTAGATATTCCTGTACATGCTATTCTTTGTATTTTTGTCATTGCTTTCAGATTAGTGGTCTTGCTGGCTGATGTCCGCCACACGAGACAACCGTAGGTCAGTATTGGTATAACGATGGCTGTGTACATCCATGAGATGATTTTGGGGCGTGGGCCCCATCTTCGTCCAAAAATTCTAATACAGGTATAAAAGGCAATTGACGCTTTCCTAACCCTTTCTTCTATGTTTAATTTCCAGTTCAGTTTCCTGTCTACAACGAGACCCAGATAGCGGGCGCTTTCTGAGACTCTGAGAGGGATCACCTCTATAGATGGTGGTCTGAATTGTGGAATCGTTCGTTTGTTCGTGAATAGGACAAGTTCGGTTTTTTGGGGGTTAACCCCCAGTCCGCTACTTCTAGTATATCGCTGATGGTCGGAAGGAATTTACCCGTTTCTAGTATTACAACATCGTCCGCGTATGCGGTCACCTTTATCTCACTCTTCTCAATTTCAATCAGATTTCCAAGTTCCACAGAAGTGGTGAGATGACACCGCCCTGCGGGGTACCCCGAGAGGCAGTCGCCTCCATGTTCGTGTTCCCAAGTTCCGTTCTAATTTTTCGCTGGCTTAACATGCTAACGATCCAGTCTGTTAGGGCAGGCTCGATATTCGCGTGTGTTAGCGCCCTACTAACCGCACTTACGTTGACATTGTTGAATGCGCCCTCAATGTCTAAGAATGCAGCTAAAGTATACTCTTTATAAGAAAGATTCTTTTCAATGGTGCTGACGACGCAATGCAGCGCCGTTTCCACACCCCTCCCCTTCGTGTATGCATGCTGTGCCGAGGATATATCAAAAATGTCCAAGGACGCACTCAGAAGCTGTCCTAATCCCACCTGACATGATTCACCCAAAAAATGTCCAAGGACGCACTCAGAAGCTGGTCTAATCCCAACTGACATGATTCACCCAAAAAATGTCCAAGGACGCACTCAGAAGCAGGCCTAATCCCTACTGACGTGATTCACCCAAAAAATGTCCAGAAGCTGTTATAATCCCAACTGACGTGATTCACCCAAAAAATGTCCAAGGACGCACTCAGAAGCTGTTATAATCCCAACTGACATGATTCACCCAAAAAATGTCCAAGGACGCACTCAGAAGCTGTTATAATCCCAACTAACATGATTCATCCAAAAAATGTACAAGGACGCACTCAGAAGCTGTTATAATCCCAACTGACATGATTCACCCAAAAAATGTCCAAGGACGCACTCAGAAGCTGTTATAATCCCAACTGACATGATTCATCCAAAAAATGTCCAAGGACGCACTCAGAAGCTGTTATAATCCCAACTGACATGATTCACCCACAAAATGTCCAAGGACGCACTCAGAAGCTGTCCTAATCCCACCTGACATGATTCACCCAAAAAATGTCCAAGGACGCACTCAGAAGCTGGCCTAATCCCACCTGATGTGATTCACCCAAAAAATGTCCAAGGACGCACTTAGAAGCTGTCCTAATCCCACCTGACGTGATTCATCCAAAAAATGACCATGGACACACTTGGTGATAGCTACAATTAAACTTTTGCCGAAAAAGTGCCAAAAACGCAATTGGGGCAGATAGGTAATGAAGTAATGAAGTAATGGAAATTTCATTACTTCATTATCATTACTATCGAAATGAAATAAATGTAATTTCATTACCATTGCAATGAAATTTTCATTACTTCATTACCATTACCATTACAATTACCATTGCAGTAATGGTAATCGTAATGAAATAAAATTTCATTACCTGTAATGGTAATGGTCGCTCAATTTCCCAAGTCTGATAGAGGGGATCCCTCTCAGAGTCTCAGAAAGCGCCCGCTATCTGGGTCTCGTTGTAGACAGGAAACTGAACTGGAAATTAAACATAGAAGAAAGGGTTAGGAAAGCGTCAATTGCCTTTTATACCTGTAGTAGAATTTTTAGACGAAGGTGGGGCCCACGTCCCAAAATCATCTCATGGATGTACACAGCCATCGTTAGACCAATACTGACGTACGGTTGTCTCGTGTGGTGGAAATCAGACAGCAAGACCACTAATCTGAAAGCAATGACAAAAATACAAAGAATAGCATGTACAGGAAAATCTAGTGCGATGAAAACATCACTGACGGCGGGACTCGAGACAATTCTTAATTTTCTGCCTCTAGACCTATATACACAAGAATATGCAGCAAAAAGTGCCTTAAGAATAAGCCAGACAGAAACCTGGCATAGAAACTCGACGGGGCACTCAGACATAATGCAACGACATCTTGGGAACGACATCAGCTCTGACTGCCTGCTGCCATACCCAGACTTCAACTTTCCCACCAGGAAAGAGTGGGAGGGAAATGACCTATCAAGAAACGTACCCATATCAGTCTTCACTGATGGGTCCAAAATGAACATTGGTATGGATCACGGGATACATCCGTCTGCCAGACAACAGCAGTGTCTTCCAAGCGGAGATCCTGGCAGTGGCGTAGGCGGCCAAGGCGACCTCAATGGTGGAGATACCAAAGGATGATATCACCTTTTTCATTGATAGCCAGGCAGCAATAAAAGCGTTATCTGCCGTCTACATCAAGTCAAAGCTGTCGCGAAGAGCTGCAGGTTCTTGGCTCAAAGCATCGCGTTAGGCTCTGCTGGGTGCCGGGGTATGAGGGAATACCTGGAAATGAAGCAGCCGATGAATTGGCTCGGAAAGGTTCGGCAATTAGTGCTGACCTAGCGGACCGTTCTGTTAAAATCCCACTCTGTAGTATTAGGGAACGACTAGAAAAACAGTTTGAGAGGCAGGCCAACATCAGATGGAGACAACTCTCCACCTGTAAGACCTCTCGCAAACTATGGCCACTACTCGATGAAGGACGTACGGTCAAGCTCTTGCAGTTTGATAGGAAATCCATATCTGTCCTTATGGGCACATTAACGGGTCACAAGCTTTTAGGAGCTCGTGCTAGGAGACTTGGTCTTACCCAAAATGACGTTCGTAGGGGCTGCGGGGACGAGGAAGTCGAGGAAGATACCCACCACTTCCTCTGTCGATGTCCAAGTCTACAACATCTTAGGCGTAGAACCCTGGGGGAATACTTTTTCGATGACCTGGCGGAGTTATCTGATAAACCCCTTCATGATATGCTCGCCATTGTGAGAAATTCTGGGTGGTTGGATAACCAACTTATGGTTTGACGAGTGTGAGCCTATCCCACCTCATAAATTACGGACATCACAATGGGTCAACTTTTTTGGCCTAAGTGTGATGGCACGATTGGAGTATTTATGCTCCAATGGTGTCAGGCGTCATAATCTTTTTTTAAAGCTTTTCATTAGTATGAACTCTTTAGCGGTTGCACTGATTTAGGTAATCCCGTAATCTTTTTTGTTGGAAAGGTAATTCCTTGATCTTTGCTCCAGTTTTAAGGAATTGAAAATCGAACTAGTAGTTGTTGAGAAATCGGAATTTGAACGTTGCACTTTTGAATTTTTTTTATAAAAATGGAAATCAAAAATAAATAAAAGTATAAAAAAATTAAAAAGTTAAAGCCATTACTGCCTGACTTCGCAACGGATATGCAAACAGAAATTGCAAATTGATCCTGCTACGCTTCAGCATAGCGTGAGAATCAAAATTGCATATTCTGTTTGCATTGCGATTTATGTAGACTATGGTATTTTGGCTGCAAAGTTGAACGAACGTCATTCAGCCAAGGTGTTCACTGCTCGTCTTTCGTTGATATCAGCAAATATGCAACCAAGGCCAAGTTGTCAATTCTGTTGATTCATCAAATGTCTAACGCATATATGGCGCTCACTTTCCATTTCTCTAACATCTCCCCCCCCCCCCACACATGAGCGCGACCTACGCAGAAGCCAGTATTCGCAGTCGGGGTTTTACCCACACCTATATGCGCAAGATCTTCTCAGATTTTTCTAGAGTGTGTTTGGCAAATTTACATATACACCCTCGCACCCACCAAAATGAAAATACTCACTTTGGCGGCACTCATGTACGTATAGGCGAAAGCATAAATGTTCTCAAATTCCCCTCCCTCAAACAGGTTCAAAGAGTACAAAAGCTCTAGTCCAGGCTCTGACATTTTACTATTGTAATGGCGAGGCTAGCAATATCTTCATCGGATGGCCGCCGCTCACTGAGCTAACTTAACGAAAGCAAAAGTGAAAGAAAGGAAAAGAAAGCAAAATAACTTTGACAGCTCAAACAAAATATTCTGTTGTCTTTTTCCCCGCGCCGGTCGCGTTCCACCCGCGAGTGGCGAATTTGTTTTGCTTAACAAAAGGGCAACATACAAAAAAACAAAACAAACAAAACAAAAAAACAACAACACCAGTCGCAAATTAATGCCGCGACAACCTTACCTCTACCTCCGCGAGAGTTGCTTGGTCTCCTGAGACCAACCAACTTTCGAATCTAACCGTAGAAAAATCACCCTGAGTCCATGTGCGGCCTAAGGTCCTGCACATGCCATTTCCCCTTTTCTCGTCCGTCTTCGTCTTCCAAAACATATGTCCACGGATACACCCTCTTTTTAACCCTAAACGGTCCAACAAATTTCGGAGCTAACATCGCTGCAAAATAGTTTGCAGCATCGGACAAAACAAAATTACGTCTCCATACTAACTCGTGCGGTAAATACTGTACATCTCTACGTCTGAGATTGTAAGTCTTTGCTGTCTTGGCACTTGCCATTTCTAACTTCTTCCGTATGTCTTCCCTCAAGTCTGCCATTTTCTTGGCCCGGTCCTCACTACTACTGTCCGGTTGGTCTGAGTCTCCCACTCGTCTATAATCCCTATCACCCCTGACAACCAGCTTATTGTTGTCTGGTTTCACCCTCTGGCAAACCTGACAACCTTTAATATATCTAGCTATCTCTGCCTTAATTTTTGGCCAATAATATTTCTCAACTATCCTTGCGTATGTTTTCCTAACGCCCATGTGCCCCGATAATGGATTATCGTGACACTCGAATAAAATACTGCGTCTATCACTCCTGCCCACAACTCTCTTCCACTCGTACCCAGCGCTAAACAAACTATTTGTCCCTGCCTTTATGTGTTTATATAACACCCCATTATCAATTCTCCAAGCTGGGTAATCGAGTTGTTTATCCTCCACTTTCCGAACCATGCTCTCAAGCCATGGATCTTCTACACTCCCATCTACCTCCCCTACGACTGGGACACTTCTGGAAAGCATGTCGGGCACAACATGATCTTTCCCTTTCCGATGAATGATTTCATAATCATACTGCTGGAGCTTTAAAGCCCACCTAGCCAACCTACTGCAAGGATCTTTCAAATTGTTGAGCCATACCAACGAATAATGGTCGGTCAGCACTGTGAACCTAAGCCCTTCCATCGAAGGGCCACAACTTCTCAACTTCTCAATTGCCCACAAAACAGCCAAACACTCCTTCTCGGTAGTGGAATAATTTCTCAAACCGCTGTGTCAAAACGGCACCTATTCCAAAATTGGAAGCATCAGTTTGAACTACGAAGGGTTGCTCGAAATCGGGACAGCTCAGGACGTCGCCGTCACTAGACGCTCCTTGCCCTTCAAAAAGTTGTCCTCGCACTTCTTCTTTAGAAGATCAGTTAGAGGCTTTCTTAAATCTGCGAAATTCGAAACAAACCTACGATACCAAGAAATGGTGCCAAGAAACGACCGGACTTCACTTACATTTTTGGGCGCTGGAATTTTCAGCACTGCCTCAACTTTTTCAGGGTCAACACGCAAGCCCTGTCGATCAACAACATAACCTAAATACCGTAACGAAGAAAGAAAAAAATTACATTTTTCCCTATTCAATTTAAGCCCTGCCGAACGAATCCTCCTCAGGACCTCAACATGCTTGTCAAATGTATTTGTAATAACTAAGTTCGCCCCAAAGACCGGATAGTATCGCTGCTTGACTGGTTCCACATTTGGCTTTACAAATGTGTACAACCAAGTCCCTCAGGCATAGCTCTAAAAACTCTACGACTAACTCTTCAAGAACCGATTTTTCCCTAGTTGACAACGAAGACCTATCAACTACCGCTACTGACGAGACCTCAAATTGGTCGGAAAACCTCCATTGATTCTTGGCCAAATCTGGCACTACACCGGCTTTAGACCAAAAGTCTACTTCAAGAATCAATGATTGGGGCAAATCAAGTATTACGAGGCATTCGACGAGGACCGACTTGCCCTCTACCTCGAAAGGGACCGAAACTACCCCCCTAACCGGAACTTGTTCACCATCAGCAAGCGCAATCTTGCCGACCGCAGACGCTACCAAACTAAACCCCCAGGACTTCAACGTGTCCCAGTCCGGCCTACCAAGAATCGTCCTGGTGGCCCCAGAATCTAAAAACCCTAACATACGCACTCCAAAAATTTTCACACCTAAATATGGCCTATTATCTAATTCTCTTCCTAACAACGTAAAACTCAGACAAACTTCGGGCGGACGTTGCCTCTGAGGCCTATTCAACGTTCATGACGCCAGGCGGCGTACACCTATAACAATAGATGCCCCTACGGCAGTTGGACGAAACATGTTGTGACGACCCTAAAAATATGGTGACGTCACATTCCTACACCGACAAACTATTGTCGCCAAATCCTAGAATTTATCTAGGTTTTATTTATGAAATAATATGAATTTAATAAACAAATGAATACGAAACCAAATGTTAGATTTAAGTTGGCTAAACGGGGAGAACAGTGGCACCCGGGTCACCAAGTTGATTGGTGAATTTAAAGGAGTCACCTGGTCACCGTATCATTGGCAATAACCAAACGACGAACGACTAGGTACAATGCTGGTCTGGAATTGGATGGAGGAAAAAAAGACAACGATAGATGCACGATAGTAAGCTACGAAAATCATGTGCTACAATACACCACATGAAACGACAAAATATGAGCAACAATGCACCAACAGGAATTGGTGATTTCTCGGCTCTATAAAAAGAGCACACTCGACCTGATTTCGGCCTATTGCTATATATTCCGAAATCAGGTGAGTGTCGTTGGTACTATATTATTTATTTATTATTTAGGTATACCAGAAGTGTGGCAGGGAAGCAGTCGCCTGTGCCGGCATATCACTTCTTGCCAGTCGTACTGCTCTGGGTGATAGGATATCGGGAAAGTACCGGCATTTAACTTCCTCTCCAGTCACGCTTTTTGGAGGTTAGGAAAATTGGAAAATTACCATAATGGTGGCAGGGGGGTAGCCGCCTGTACCGACAATTAACTTTCCCGCCAGTCACCCTTTTGGAAAGCAGGAAATCTGCATCGGGACAAAAATGGTGGCATGGAGGTAGCCGCCGGTACCGACATTTAACTATTGGTGTTGGACTTTTTGGGACATATCCACGCTACAATGACTCTCGGAACCCACACGGTAAGAATGCACTCACAGATTAGGGATGCTGATGGAGAACTTTTGGAACAAGAGGAGAACAGGCGACTGGCCGACGACAGCACTCTGAGAGGCGCCAAACCCAAGCAAGGGGTACATAGAAGGAGGAGAAGCAGTTCACGGTCTGCGCAAAATCGGAATCAGAGGGCACGCATTTCACAGTCTGCACGAAATGGAAAACTGGAAGCCAGTTCACGGTCTGCTGAAAATCGGAATCAGAGAGGATGCAGTTCACAGTCTGCGCAAAATGGAAAGCTGGGAGGCAGTTCACAGTCTGCAGAAAATCGGAATCAGAGAGGATGCGGCTCACTGCCTGCGCAAAACTGGAATTTGGGATGCAGTTCACAGTCTGCGCAAAATGGAAATAGAGGATGCAGTTCACAGCCTGCGCAAAATGGAAATCTAGGATGTAGTTCACAGCCTGCGCAAAATGGAAAGATAGGATGCAGTTTACAGCCTGCACAAAATGGAAATCTAGAATGCAGTTTCTGGAAGAGGAGCTGCCGCCGTTTGAAGAATTGCGAGGAACCACGACCATTGCTAGCCACCGCATCATCATGAGGGATGACATACCGATTAAACAAAGGTACTACCCCAAGAATTCTGCGATGATGGGCATCATCAACGAGCAGATCGACGAGCTCATCCAACAAGGATGTATTGAGCCAGCGAGGAGCCCAAATAGCGCCCCGATCGTACTGGTGCGGAAGAAAAATGGAAATAGGCATCTGTGTGTGGACTACAGGCAGTTGAACGCCAAATCAGTGCCAGATGCATATCCGCTACCACGCATGTAACACATCCTGGACCGACTCCGATATGCGAAGGTCATTAGCACACTGGATCTGAAGAACGGATATTGGCAGGTGCTAATGGAGCCTGGAAGCAAGCAATAGACGGCGTTCACCGTGCCAGGACGAGGACTGTATTAATGGTGCGTAATGCCATTCGCCCTTCATTCGGCACCAGCGACATTTCAGCGCGCCCTGGACGGAGTCATCGGGCCGGAGATGGAGCCGCATGCATTTGCGTATCTTGATGACATTATTGTCAAGGGAACGACACTAGAGGAGAATATGACCAACCTGCGTGAGGTCTTCAGACGATTACGTGCGGCAAATCTAAAAATCAATGTCGAAAAATGTGAGTTCTTTAAGCAGGAAACACGATATTTAGGTCACATCGTCACGCCGGACGGAATAAACACAGATCTAGAGAAGATTGCAGCGATACAGGAGCTGAAGCCGCCTACAAACTTGAAGGAGCTGCGCAGATGCCTGGGCATCGCGTCCTGGTATCGCAGATTTGTGCCAGATTTTTCCAAAGTGGTCCAGCCATTGACTGCATTGCTGAAGAAGAGTCGTCGGTGGAAATATGAGCAGGATCAGCAGGATCAGCAGGAGGCGTTCGAACAGCTGAAGCTGCGGCTCGCCGAGGCACCGGTGCTCATCTGCTCAGATTTTTCGCAGCGGTTCACCTTGCCGACGGACGCTAATGACCATGGCCTGGGTGTGGTACTGACGCAGGTAATTGAAGATCAGGAGCGGGTAGTATCGTACGCCAGCCGAAGTTTAACGACGGCGGAAATCAATTACTCGCCCACCGAAAAGGAGTGTCTAGCCATTGTGTGGGGCGTGAGGGAGATGCGCGAATACCTGGAAGGATACGAATTTACAATCATCACGGACCAGCTGTCGCTGAAATGGTTGAACTCTATCCTTCAGGGAGGATCGCCCGAATTACGGTACCCCTCCTCACCACCACCAAAACCACCTAGGGCATCAAATGCTGACATAGCATAGAAACAATTGTACTTTATCTTATTAAGAATATTTTAATTTAATTTAGTTTATTATTTTGTCGCTCCATTTTATTTAGCTTATTAAGTAGAATTGTAATTTCATTCATTAATATTTTGTCGCTCTATTTTTATTCAGCTTATTAAGTAGAATTTCAATTTCATTCATTGTTGATTTGTTAACATAATTTACTTATAAATATCAGTCGTAGTAATAATTTAATACATTAATAAACTTACAGTTACCAATAAAGTTATATTTTTTTAACTAAGGTAACATCGTAGTTGTTAACTGGCGCAGTCTCGCGGAGTGGTTTACGGTGCGTACGTTTGTGACTATTAATACTGTGAGGGAATATCACAGTTTAGTGTAGTGCAAGGATAAAAATAGTCTGTGAAGGAATATCACAGTTCAAGGACATTGTGAAGGAATATCACAATTAAAAAAAAATACTGTGAGGGAATATCACAGTTTATCATAGGGAAACATATTGTGAAGGAATATCACAAGTTAGGGATATTGTGAAGGAATATCACAATAATATAAAATTAATAGTTCACAAAACAGCATACTTTGAAACCACTTTATAAAAAACCAGCTGCCGGGCTGGTCACGACAATAAAATTTTTTTTTTACATTAAAATAAGTTTTTACTAAAAAATACCAAACAAATAAAAACAGTTAAAAACGAAAAAAAAATCACCTAACAAGTATAGCCGCAAGTATAGCCTACAAGTAATACCACAAGCAGTTCTACAAGCAGTTGTGAAACAATGAAAATAATTATCCTTCTTGGTTGGAAAGTCAAAGTATTGTTTGTTAAAATTTCATAAATAGAAATACAAATACGGATACAAAATAAAAAAATAAAAAAAAATTAAGTAAAGTAAAGCAATTAGATTAATGTTTAAAACATTCAAAAGAGATACACAAAAAGGAAAACCGTATTCAAGATTCTATAAGCAATTGGAAATAATTCCGGAAACGAGTGCAATTAACGCTAAATTAGGTACTATCAAAATGAATTTAAATCAATTGGATCAACCAGCTTCAAGTCGAGCCCAACCAGCTGCAACAGTTGGCCCAGTCCAACCAGATATTATTAATTCTTTAAGAATCCCTGATGCTATCAAGGATTTGCCACGTTTTGACGGCAATCCAAGATTCATGAATTCTTGAACAATGTTGAGGGAATATTACAATATATCAGACAGACAGACCAAACACCTTACGAGAAGATCCTTTTGCGTGCCATTCGAAATAAAATCGAAGGACAGGCAAATGAGATTCTTAACATGTATGGAACACCCCTCATTTGGGATGAGATAAAAAATAACCTAATACTACATCTCTTACTTATATACAATTCTTTGTGAGTAGGTTTGTATGTATGTATGTTTGTTCCCTTTTAACTCAAGAAATACTTGACCGATTTTAATGAAACACATACCCAAATGTAGGTAATTTCATTGATCTCATCACAGGCTATATGAGATTTCATTAAATTTGGGCGTTCGAGTTGGGCGTGGCAAATATTATTCTAAAATGCTATAATTTATGCAGTGTTTAACCGATTTCGCTGAAATTTTATATGTGGTTTTGGGTAATGAATTGGTAATATGTTGATTCTGAAAATTCTAAAGCTCTGTAACTTGGGTCCTATTCAAGGGATTTCGCTGAAATTTTGGATTTGGTGCTGGGAGGTGAATGGGCAGAGGGATGACTATTGAAATTTAAGATCCACCCACTGCCACGCCTTAAAATTTTTAAAGCTCTGTAACTCGGGTCCTATTCAAGGGATTTCGCTGAAATTTTGGATTTGGCGCTGGGAGGGGAATGGGCAGAGGGATGACTATTGAAATTTAAGATACGCCCACTGCCACGCCCTAAAATTTTTAAAGCTCTGTAACTTGGGTCCTATTCAAGGGATTTCGCTGAAATTTTGGATTTGGTGCTGGGAGGTGAATGGGCAGAGGGATGACTATTGAAATTTAAGATCCGCCCACTGCCACGCCCTAAAATTTTTAAAGCTCTGTAACTCGGGTCCTATTCAAGGGATTTCGCTGAAATTTTGGATTTGGCGCTGGGAGGGGAATGGGCAGAGGGATGACTATTGAAATTTAAGATCCGCCCACTGCCACGCCTTAAAATTTTTAAAGCTCTGTAACTCGGGTCCTATTCAAGGGATTTTGCTGAAATTTTGGATTTGGCGCTGGGAGGGGAATGGGCAGAGGGATGACTATTGAAATTTAAGATCCGACCACTGCCACGCCTTAAAATTTTTAAAGCTCTGTAACTCGGGTCCTATTCAAGGGATTTCGCTGAAATTTTGGATTTGGTGCTGGGAGGTGAATGGGCAGAGGGATGACTATTGAAATTTAAGATCCGCCCACTGCCACGCCCTAAAATTTTTAAAGCTCTGTAACTAGGGTCCTATTGAAGGGATTTCGCTGAAATTTTGGATTTGGCGCTGGGAGGTGAATGGGCAGAGGGATGACTATTTAAATTTAAGATCCGCCCACTGCCACGCCCTAAAATTTTTAAAGCTCTGTAACTCGGGTCCTATTCAAGGGATTTCGCTGAAATTTTGGATTTGGCGCTGGGAGGGGAATGGGCAGAGGGATGACTATTGAAATTTAATATCCGCCCACTGCCACGCCTTAAAATTTTTAAAGCTCTGTAACTCGGGTCCTATTCAAGGGATTTCGCTGAAATTTTGGATTTGGTGCTGGGAGGGGAATGGGCAGAGGGATGACTATTGAAATTTAAGATCCACCCACAGCCACGCCCTAAAATTTTTAAAGCTCTGTAACTCGGGTCCTATTCAAGGGATTTCGCTGAAATTTTGGATTTGGCGCTGGGAGGGGAATGGGCAGAGGGATGACTATTGAAATTTAAGATCCGCCCACTGCCACGCCTTTAAATGTTTAAAGCTCTGTAACTCGGGTCCTATTCAAGGGATTTCGCTGAAATTTTGGATTTGGTGCTGGGAGGTGAATGGGCAGAGGGATGACTATTGAAATTTAAGATCCGCCCACTGCCACGCCATAAAATTTTTAAAGCTCTGTAACTCGGGTCCTATTCAAGGGATTTCGCTGAAATTTTGGATTTGGCGCTGGGAGGTGAATGGGCAGAGGGATAACTATTGAAATTTAAGATCCGCCCACAGCCACGCCCTAAAATTTTTAAAGCTCTGTAACTCGGGTCCAATTCAAGGGATTTCGCTGAAATTTTGGATTTGGTGCTGGGAGGTGAATGGGCAGAAGGATGACTATTGATATTTAAGATCCGCCCACTGCCACGCCCTAAAATTTTTAAAGCTCTGTAACTCGGGTCCTATTCAAGGGATTTCGGTGAAATTTTGGATTTGGCGCTGGGAGGTGAATGGGTAGAGGGATGACTATTGAAATTTAAGATCCGCCCACTGCCACGCCCTAAAATTTTTAAAGCTCTGTAACTCGGGTCCTATTCAAGAGATTTCGGTGAAGTTTTGGATTTGGTGCTGGGAGGTGAATGGGCAGAGGGATGACTATTGAAATTTAAGATCCGCACACTGGCACGCCCTAAAATGTTTAAAGCTCTGTAACTCGGGTCCTATTCAAGGGATTTCGCTGAAATTTTGGATTTGGCGCTGGGAGGGGAATGGGCAGAGGGATGACTATTGAAATTTAAGATCCGCCCACTGCCACGCCTTAAAATTTTTAAAGCTCTGTAACTCGGGTCCTATTCAAGGGATTTCGCTGAAATTTTGGATTTGGTGCTGGGAGGGGAATGGGCAGAGGGATGACTATTGAAATTTAAGATCCGCCCACTGCCACGCCCTAAAATTTTTAAAGCTCTGTAACTCGGGTCCTATTGAAGGGATTTCGCTGAAATTTTGGATTTGGCGCTTTGAGGTGAATGGGCAGAGGGATGACTATTTAAATTTAAGATCCGCCCACTGCCACGCCCTAAAATTTTTAAAGCTCTGTAACTCGGGTCCAATTCAAGGGATTTCGGTGAAATTTTGGATTTGGCGCTGGGAGGTGAATGGGTAGAGGGATGACTATTGAAATTTAAGATCCGCCCACTGCCACGCCCTAAAATTTTTAAAGCTCTGTAACTCGGGTCCTATTCAAGAGATTTCGGTGAAGTTTTGGATTTGGTGCTGGGAGGGGAATGGGCAGAGGGATGACTATTGAAATTTAAGATCCGCCCACTGCCACGCCTTAAAATTTTTAAAGCTCTGTAACTCGGGTCCTATTCAAGGGATTTTGCTGAAATTTTGGATTTGGCGCTGGGAGGGGAATGGGCAGAGGGATGACTATTGAAATTTAAGATCCACCCACTGCCACGCCTTAAAATTTTTAAAGCTCTGTAACTCGGGTCCTATTCAAGGGATTTCGCTGAAATTTTGGATTTGGTGCTGGGAGGTGAATGGGCAGAGGGATGACTATTGAAATTTAAGATCCGCCCACTGCCACGCCCTAAAATTTTTAAAGCTCTGTAACTCGGGTCCTATTGAAGGGATTTCGCTGAAATTTTGGATTTGGCGCTGGGAGGTGAATGGGCAGAGGGATGACTATTTAAATTTAAGATCCGCCCACTGCCACGCCCTAAAATTTTTAAAGCTCTGTAACTCGGGTCCTATTCAAGGGATTTGGCGCTGGGAGGGGAATGGGCAGAGGGATGACTATTGAAATTTAATATCCGCCCAATGCCACGCCTTAAAATTTTTAAAGCTCTGTAACTCGGGTCCTATTCAAGGGATTTCGCTGAAATTTTGGATTTGGTGCTGGGAGGGGAATGGGCATAGGGATGACTATTGAAATTTAAGATCCACCCACAGCCACGCCCTAAAATTTTTAAAGCTCTGTAACTCGGGTCCTATTCAAGGGATTTCGCTGAAATTTTGGATTTGGCGCTGAGAGGGGAATGGGCAGAGGGATGACTATTGAAATTTAAGATCCGCCCACTGCCACGCCTTTAAATGTTTAAAGCTCTGTAACTCGGGTCCTATTCAAGGGATTTCGCTGAAATTTTGGATTTGGTGCTGGGAGGTGAATGGGCAGAGGGATAACTATTGAAATTTAAGATCCGCCCACAGCCACGCCCTAAAATTTTTAAAGCTCTGTAACTCGGGTCCAATTCAAGGGATTTCGCTGAAATTTTGGATTTGGTGCTAGGAGGTGAATGGGCAGAGGGATGACTGTTGAAATTTAAGATCCGCCCACTGCCACGCCCTAAAATTTTTAAAGCTCTGTAACTCGGGTCCTATTCAAGGGATTTCGGTGAAATTTTGGATTTGGCGCTGGGAGGTGAATGGGTAGAGGGATGACTATTGAAATTTAAGATCCGCCCACTGCCACGCCCTAAAATTTTTAAAGCTCTGTAACTCGGGTCCTATTCAAGAGATTTCGGTGAAGTTTTGGATTTGGTGCTGGGAGGTGAATGGGCAGAGGGATGACTATTGAAATTTAAGATCCGCACACTGGCACGCCCTAAAATGTTTAAAGCTCTGTAACTCGGGTCCTATTCAAGGGATTTCGCTGAAATTTTGGATTTGGCGCTGGGAGGTGAATGGGCAGAGAGTGATGACTTGCAAAATCTATTTTTATTTCAGTTGCTTAAATAATACATATAACATTTCTACGTTAACATGAAATTATAAAATTATTGCGAGCGAAGCTGTGGGTATAAGCTAGTTACTCTAATAAAAGAACGGAAACTTCGCTAATAAGGGACCTACATAATTTGAGACAAAATTTCAAAACAGTGGAAAATTTTTACAGTGATGTGTTGAAATCCAATCAGCATTAAGTAATAACATATTGATACACGAAAACGACCAAAGTGTTATAAATGCAAAAAAATAATTATTTGCCGAAATGTGTCTTAATTCATTCTTTACTGGCTTAAAAGAACCATTAGGTTCCAGTATAAGAGCAATGAGACCAGAGACATTGGCAAATGTACTTGCTTATCGCATTAAAGAGCAAAATATTTTTTATCAAAAAACATAATTTTCATACACCTATAGAACAGATTTTAAGAAACCATTTTTTCCATATAACCGTCAATTTAATAACCATAGCAACTATAAACCATACCATAATCACTTCAAATCCTTTACACCTCAATATCAGGGAATTCGACCACAAACTACACAATTTAATTACCAAAAATAAACACCCACAAATCGAAATAATTTTAGTCAAAATCGCTTTCACCAAAATACTACTACTCAAAATTATTCTAATCAAAATCCTTTTAATCGCAATCGCACACCGAATTTTCCTAAATCAGAGCCAATGGACAAAAGTTCAGGGCATTCAAACTTCAAAAACTCAACCATATCAAACAACAATGCAAACCAAAGTTTACGTATACGATTTTCTCGATTCTCTGGACAAAATACTGGGGAACTAAACAGCATTAATTACCAAAATAACAACTTAAGTGAAATCATATCAGAGAAACCAGAAGAACAGAGTAACGAAACGGAAAAACCAATAAAAGTAGAATCTTACAATATTTCAGATTTTATTGAAATTTACAATTGGAACCTTGAAGGTCCACCACCAACCACAACTTTAGACATTGCTGATTTAATTCGCACAGCCCACCTTAATACGGAAGGAAAAAAGGCAATAATAAAACTCTGCAGGCAATATGAAAATTTGTTTTACAAGAAGGGAACCGCCAACACTAATGCAGATGCTCTAAGCAGAATTAAGATAAGTCATTCTGAGAACGACCCCTACTTTGACATTAATGTGAACGACATAACTTTAAATCAAGGTACAAGATACAAGTGGTACAACAGTTCACTCCTGCAATGAAAATCTAGACGACGGGATAGCAATATCAGAAAGAGCTTTGAACGAATTCAATATCCAAGTAGTATTGGAAAAATCAGACAAAGGATCGCCAATGACCGTGAAAACAATTTTCAAAAACAAACAAAGACGTACCATACGAAGACAAAATTTTGATGAACAAATGATCACAGACATTTTTAAAAACTTTTTCCCACCCAATAGGCTTCCCGCAATATTCACAGATAGCAAACCTTTAAAATAGTTCAATCCACATACTCCAAATACTTTGCACATAGTAAAATTTTCAGAGTAATACGGTGCACAGAAAAGTTAATTGACATTAAACAAGATGATGAACAGGATCAACTCATTAAAGAATACCATGAAAAAAAAACCACAGAGGCATTTCCGAAACACTATACCGCCTAAAAAGACTAAAGAATAAAATAACTAAAATTAATTATAACTGCGAAAAATGCCAAACACTCAAATACAATAGAAACCCACCAAAATATAAATTTGAAAAAACAGAGACACCAGCAAAACCATTAGACATAATCCACATAGACATTTACAATATAAATCATAATCAAGTCCTAACTATACTTGATAAATTTTCATAATTCGCCTCAGCATATACAGTCCAAAGTAGAACAAGCGTATCAATTCTCCAAGCTCTAAAACATTTTTTAAGTACACACGGCATTCCAAAAAATCTTATTTGCGATCAAGGCTCTGAGTTTACTAGTATGATTTTTAAGGACTTTTGTATACAATACAATATAACACAACACATTACTTCATTTCAACAAACAAGTAGCAATTCACCTATGGAAAGACTACATGCCACACTAACAGAAATATATATGTAATTAGTGCTTCTGTCCGAAGCACTAATTACATATAACAACGCTATCCATTGTACGACTAAACTGATACCACACGAATTATTCACTGGTAGAACATACAAATTCGATAAAGAAATCAAATTGAACAATGAACATGACTATTTAGCCAATCTTAATGAATTTCAAGAAATGTTATACCCATCTATAAAGCAAAAACTAGAAGAGGAAATTGAGAATAGGATAAACAAATTAAATGAAACAAGAGAAGAACCCAAAAATTTAGAAATAGGAGACACAGCATTTAGAAAAGAATGAAGAAGAAACAAAATAACACCCAGATTTTCCAAACATAAAATAAAAAAGAATTACAAAATAACAATAATCACCACAAATGAGCAAAAAATACATAAAGCTAGGATTAAGAAAATAGCTAAATTTACATAAACTATCATTTTAGGCTACCATTAATTTCCGCCCAAATAATGGAAATTCACGAACTAACACAATATCAGGGCATACTACCACTACAACTAGGACAGGCACGAACAATATTAGGATACAATAACTTAATTCACATTGTAAATTTAGAAGCATATACAATGAACATAGAAAAACTGACAAGCACATTGAAGTTTGACAAACACAATAGAAATCACTAAATTAAAACTTAAAGAACTGGAACACAAAGTATTGACATTAACACCTGATTAGCTCAAGTGTGACGGGTGCATACACAAAGGAAAGAAAGATATATGTTTTCAATATTAGTATAAAGGTTTTATTTTCTATATAATACGAAAATACATATGTAAAGGATTGTACCGAAGGTACAATTAATTAAGGGGAAAAACTACAAAGGTGACTTAATGTTCTTTCTACTATATTTATGTATAAAGGGTTGGATCTTACTTAAGGTATCTTTTTGTGGTAGACTGCTGACGGGAGATCCTGGAAGGTTTTGCTGTCTTCTATATGGTCATCTGTTGTCTTCAGTTGTGGTGTCGTAAAACGAGTAAAGATGTGGCGCCTTTTCTGAGGGGCCGAGGGTTGATCGTTGAAGGCTTTCGCTAGCGCCAACCGTTTCATGGCGGCGTAAAGCTGAACCTGTTAAAGAGGATTAAGGTGCTGCCAGAGCAGGGTTGTATTTAAGCTTTCGGCTTAAACATTCCCCCCGCCTTGCAGTGTCTGCAAAACAAAAGAGTATTAATAATGTGTATTACAAATTGAGATTAAACAGAGTCAGTATGTAGATAGCTGAGTCTTCAGGTTGTATTGGCAGGTTGCTGAATAATCAGTCCATGGCTATTAGGTGACTATCATATAAAAGTTCTGATAGGCCACTTGATTAAATTAGGGTTAAATGTCATGGATCTGTAAGGTTTTAAGGTAACGAGATTCGTTTAGTTTAGCATATATGCTGCTTTTGCAGAAGTTGTGATGTCATCAGGTACTGCTGTAGAGACCGATCAAGTTCTAAGGGCTTACATATTTTGTAGTTTTAGTTTGTGAGGGGGCCGGACAGAATCCAACCGAACTCGGTTTCCTGTGCCAAGAGCGATCCGAGTACTCCATGTTTTATTCTACTTTTCATAATACTTGGGTAGAGATCGCATCCGATCACTAAGTCTCCGGTAAAAGTTGTTGTCTGCTAGCTGCAGTTCAGGTATACTCAGAACCAAATCAAAGGTGAACGAAGGCAGTTCAGTATGAAGGGTTTTCAGCACCAATGCTTTGGTGTGCATTTTCAAATTAGGGTTTGCTTGAGCGCTTATTGTAAGCTCACATGTATATTTAGGTTTGGCAGAAATCTGTTTGTTGAAACCAGTAACTTGAGCGACGATATTTTGAGTAGGGGTTCCAATTTTTTTCCGAAGCTTATCAGTGATGAATGTTGCCTCGGATCCAGGATCTATCAATGCTCGTGCTGAGTGTACAGTACCGTTGACATTGATATCTACCATCGCTGTTCCAAGTATAATTTTAAGCTCAGTTGAGTGATTAGTGACTGTATGTGTGTTGTAGGGGCTTTTTGTTTGGTAATAGCTTGGGCACTTGTGCATGCACTAGTATATAAACTAAAAGGGTTAAAGGAACATTTATGTAGCAAGGAATGATGCTTGCGTTTGCAATATCTGCCAGTGTAGGGACTCTTGCAGTCCTTTACACTATGGGACACAGCAAAACAGTTAAGGCAACATCCGACTTTCTTTATTGATTCTATTCGTTCTTTCACTTCAAAATTCAAAAACAAGTTGCACTCACGAATGTTGTGCTTTTCTTTGCATATTCTGCAAATCCAGCCGGGAACAGAACGAGCGGTTTTAGGTTTAAGGGCGGCTTCTTTAGCATTTGGCTTAGGGTGAGACACACTGGCATGAAAAGAATTAAGTTTTCTTTCACTGCATGGTTTATGATAAGGTGGATTGTTGGGCTTTGTAAAGGGTTGTTTCTCGAAATAGGTGGAAGCTGTAATGTTACCAACAGATTCTAAGGTTTTGAATTTGTGAGTTAAAAACTCATCAAATATTTTCCACTTGGGTAGCACAGAACTATCTTTTCGTGAGCGTTCAAACTCAATCAATGTGCTCTTAGATATTTTTGTTGAACAAAGATAAATCAAAATAGGGTCCCAAGATGATGTCTCTATGTCTAAGGAATTAAGGGTGCTTACGCAATTGTTCACGGTACGCTGAAGTTTATTAATCGAACTCCCAGAATCGGGAGTCGCCTGGGGCAAATTAAAAAGGAGATTTAACTGCTCATTAACCTGCATTTTTTTGTTGTCGTACCGATCAACAAGGTTTTGCCATGCTATATCAAAGCCTAAGTTTGTAAGGGGGGCGTTATTAGCTATTTCTCTAGCTTCTAAGCCGGTCTTCTACCGAAGACGAATAAGTTTTTCATCGCTCATTCTGGAGTTCTCGCACATTGCTGAGAATAAATCCCTAAAGGTGGGCCAAGTAGCATAATCGCCTTTGAAAACGTCGATATCACAAGGAGGTAATTGGATGTATGTCCTTAATTTGGACTCAGGCTGATCCTTTGCTGGATCAGAGTTCTTCTGATTTGTTTCAGCCGAAAGTTGTACAGTTTCAATTTCCTCGTTAAGAGAACCACTGCAGCGTAGGTAGGCGTCATATGTCATTTTATAAACTTTTCGAAGTTTGACTAATTTTTCCTTTCTCTTCTCAGCGTTATCTTTGTCGATAGGCATACTCTCCATACGAGACTCTTCATATGCTCTTTTGATCCTACCCCATAACTCATTTACTTCTACCCTCTGAATCTGAAGGCTGTAAACGGTTTGGTTTGAAAGTGCAGTTTCATTGTATGTTTCTTCTAATTCAAAGAAATCACCGGTAAGAGCGAAAATTTTAAGGTTTCCATTTTTCGTTTAGACGTTTAATGAACTGAGGGACGAGGGTAAGTGTATTGACACGTTTTTGAAGGGTTTGAACAATCTCCAATAGAAACTTTCTAATAATTGGGTAAAACTCAAAAGAAAATGCTCAAAGGTTTGGTAAAATTCTGAAAAAATCTTCAAAAAATTGGTCGAGTTTCAAAAAATCTCAAAAATGGGTTTGGTTAAATTCCAAAAAAATCTCTAATAAGGGTTTGGTAAAATTCCAAAAATCTCTAAAATAAATTGTTTAGAATTCCAAAAAATGTTCAAAATAAATTTGGTAAAATTCCAGAAATTTCAAAAAATTTTTAACTTTTTAAGAACAAATCTCACTTATATACGCCAAAGATTTAATGATTTTCAACAATTTTGTCTGTAGACTGCAAGTGCTTTTTTGCACTAGCAGTAACCAAGGGGTTAATTTCAATTTATTTTTTTTTCAATTTATTTATTTAATATATACTTAGTACAATAACACATTGATTCTTTTATAGTACATGTAGGAAGACAGTATATATTAACAACAGACTTATATAAATACAATCAAAGTGGAAATTATAGTTAAAAATAAAATAAATAAAAAGATAAAGATAGAGATAGAGATAGAGATAGAGAGAGATTACAGCAAAATAACAATGAAAAGGAGTAGAGAAAAAAAATAAATAAAAAGATAGGAAAAAAATATGCTTGGTCTTAGCTAAGTAAAATTATATGGAAGAATAATATTGAATTATGGAATGCTTAAAGTCGATATTTTGTATACTAGTTGGTAGAGAATTCCAAAGTTTAATGGCGTTGACAAAGAAAAATCTTGTAGAATTAAGATATTTGAATCGCGGTATAATAAGGTTATGACTTCTTTTAGAAACACTGAAACGTAGCTTATCATGAAGGTAAGAGGGAGTTTTACAAGTTATCAACCTATGCAGAAAAATACAGTTTCTTGCGTTCAAATAACCAAGCAAGCTACAACCCAAGATTTCTTTGCATTTAACAGAAACATGGTCAAAGCGTTTCAGATCAAAAGCAAATCTCACCGCGTTATTAAATGCAACCTGTAATTTATGTGAATTATGGAAATCAAGATTACTGTAAATTAATTCAGAATATGTAATCAATGGAGCAACTAGTTGAATGGCAAGTCTTTTTTTCGACTCAACGAGAGTATATTTGGCAGATAGTCGAAGGCAATGTAAAGTAAAAAATATTTTTTGAATTATATTATTAACATGGTCAGTACATGTAAGACTGGAATTTATATGGAACCCCAGATTTTTCACTTTGGTCACAATTTGTAATTTTTTATCATTTAAATATATGGGAGGGATTATGCTATGGTCCAGTTTATCCTTAGAGATAGGCAAAATGTAAGATTTCTTGTCATTTAAGCAGAGATCATTGTCACATGCCCACTTGGAAATAGCAATCAAGTCTTCATTTAATCTGCAGCTAAGATCTTCAATTAAACCAATTCGGTTAGAAAAATATAGTTGAATATCATCAGCGTAGCCATGCATCATCATATTATTTACACAGTAAAAATATCGTTTATAAATAAACTAAAGAGCAGAGGCCCAAGGATAGAACCCTGGGGTAGATGGTGTGATTAACAGAGTCAAAGGCTTTAGAAAATCTAATAGACAGAGTAATGTAACATTCCCCTCGTTATATGCCATGCGTATATCATCAAGAATTTTTAGCATTGCAGTAGCAAAGCTATGTCCAGATCGAAAACCAGATTGATAAGGCGACAGCAATTTATGGGTGTCAACATATTTAGTAATCTGACTAGCCATAAGGGATTCACACACTTTAGAGAACGAGGACAAAATACTAATTGGTCTATAATCCTTCATATCAGAAGCGCAAGCAACTTTGGCAATCGGTAAAACTGTAGCCGTTTTCCATGAATTAGGGAAACTTGATGTAGTAAAACAGTGGTTAATAATATGCACCAACGGACTTATAATGTAAGGTAAAATTAATTTAATAAAACGTATAGGAATACCATCATCACCAATAGCGTTAGAGCGAATTTTCATAATAGACTTAATGACTTCAATATCGTCCACATTATGAAAAGAGAATTGATCTGTTTCAGGAAACAGATTAGTCTGGCAATGAACATTATTAGAAGGAGCAGTGCTAGTAGAAAGGAAAAAATTGTTAAGAGTGTTGGGATCAACATTACACACAGAATTGTCTTTACGACAAACTCCAAGATTTCGTATATTTTTCCAATGAACTTTCGAAGGAAGAGAACAATTCAATTTTCAATAAAAAAAATTTTTCTTGTACTGTCTAACTATTGAGACAGCCTCATTACGAGCGTGTTTGAAATGCTCCCAGTTTTCAGCAGTTTGGCGCTTCTTCCATTTAAGGTGCAGTATGTTCCTTCTTTTTATAGCCAATCTGACACTTGAGGTATACCAAGGACACGAATTATTACTGACAGGTATATTATGAAGAGGGACAAAATAATTAAAGGCGTTGTATACATGAGACAAAAACATTTAACTTATCATCAACAGATTCAAGAAACCAGCAATCATTCCAACAAATTTGAGACAGGTGTGTAAACAGAGTGGCACAGTTAATGAATTTATAGTCGCGATACGATACAGACATAGGAATGACATTGCGACAAAAACGAATATTTAATGTGCAAAAAAGCAGGTCATGGTCTGATATAAAAGAAATTTGGTCAATAAGTAATAACAATGAAGTGTCAGACAGAATAAATACGTCGAGGAGACTAGGTGACACATTTGGGGCAAAACGAGTGGGTGACACACAATTAATAATGGTCATACCAGCTGAACTGACTTGGTCACAAAAATTATCAGAGACAGTGTCAACAAAAAGCAAATTCAAATTAAAATCACCACAGATAGAAAAGGAATCAAAATCAGTAACAAGTTTACAAAGTTCACCGAAAAACGGTTCAAGACTGTAGCTTCTATTGTAAGAGACTAGTAATTTCGTGTTATGGTCAGACACTTCAACATTCAGATACTCAACTTGAGACTCACATGATTTACTAACAAGTCTGGTGTTTAGATAATTTTTGCAATATATTGCAACTTCACCACCCCTTTTACCAAGTCTATCATTTCTGAATAGCTTGTAATTGGCAATATCAAAATAAGAGTTAGCGATGTCATTATTAAGCCAGGTTTCAGTAATACTAATTGCATCCACCTTGAAATTTTCAAAGAGATATTTAACATAATCAAGCTTAAAAGTATTTAAACTTCTAGCATTGAAATGTACAATAGAAAACCCATCATATTGACTACACAAAACATCTATCAAAACCTTTTGATTTTCACCAACGACACCAAACGGAATAGAATTCATTTTACTAGAGAGTCAGACAAAAAACAAAGAGCATTGCAGAGAAAGTGATAAAATATTATCAACAAAAACCAAATTAAAAGGACATAGAGACCAAGTATCTTCATAAACCAAGAAGGAGAAAAATTTATAAGCAATAGAAATAATAAAGATAAAAGTATTTTAAACATACTGGAGAATAAACAAAATTTTTGAATAGGAGAATTATTATGAAGTATTTATGGTATAAGCCGTTAGCATACAAATAAAAAAAATTTGAACACACTCATTTTTTTGACAATATAGCCTGTAAAAGCAAGGTTTGATTTTTCATCATGCATCATTTGCTGTATTGAGCTCATAAATTGAGTCATGACTTGAGTGAGGTTGGTTAAAGATTGTTCTAATATGCTATTATTGGTATGCTGCTGGATATTTATGGTATTAGGGCTTATATTATTTTTAAGTACATTGGCATATGAAAAAGTTTTTACGTTCACGTTTTCACTGGAGTTAGAGTATAAGGGATGTGTTTGTAGAGCTGCAGGAACAATTTGGTTTTCTCTACTTTTAATTTGTTTTCTAAGTTCACAGTATACTGGGCAACCTCTAAAATTGGCCGTGTGATTGCCACCACAATTGCTGCATTTCCTTACGACTGCATCTTCCTTGCTGGCAGTACATTTGGACGTTTGATGAAAGTCACCACATACAACACACACACTTCGTAGCGTGCATTATGTAAGTCATAAAGTGTCCATGTAAGACATAAAGTGTCCATATTCTTGACAGTTCATACATTGTAGTGGACCATCGCGCTTATGTGGCTCTTCAACTGAAATTCTTCGGTGGATCAAATAACGAAGTTGATAGATGGGATGCGTTTCTCCCTTTACAAGTTTTTTATTGTCAGGCTCAAGCTCTACACGGAAAAGAGGTTGCGGGATTTTGTCTCTATTGTTTATATTAAAGACCGTTTTTACGTTAAAGCCTTCCAATAAGAGCGCATCTTTGATTTCATCAACCGTAACATCAGGATCTATACCTTTAATGATTACCGCCAATCCTTTACAGCTTTTAAGCTGATGTGTGTAGAAATATTTACGGTTTGTACCAAAATAATCAACTATTTTTTTATGATTAATTTCTGTGTAGATTTGTATTTTTGTCTCTTGTATGTTACCCTTCGTTATTGATGTTACATAAAGATTTTTGTCACCAATCAAGCTGGTTAGATTCTTAACCAGCACATTCGAATTTCTCTCTCGTAGATAAATTGGGGGCGGTTTGAATTTTGGAATTTGGACCTCAGGTTCCACAACTGTGCCCAGTATTGACAATCTATTGTTGGTATCAATAACTCCATCAGTAGTTTTTGACATTTTAGTAGAGCTATTCGATAGAACATCTTTCGGACTACGTCTCCGCTTGGCTATCTTAATGTATCAATCTTTACCTGATTGAAGCGAGTTTGTTGCTATTGCTGCTGCGGGTGTTGTAGAACATGTTGCAGAGGATGTTGCCAGAACATTTGTTGCGGTGGATAATGTTGATGTGACAAGCGAGGATGTAGACATTATTGCGGACGGTAACGATGTTGACAAAGATGTTGCAAATAGAGGTGTACTCGGAGAGGAACATTCTGCACTCCATCTGAGCGTCTCATCATGGGTTATTGTTGGATTCGTTGAATCGAGCATGGCTGTTGGCGGGAATACATTCGGGTTTATAATATTCGCATTAGTATTGTTACTTAATACATTTATGGTGCTTGCACTTGATGCACTTGAGCTGCTAGAGCGAGATGCAGCGAGCAAAGTTTCGGTGCACTGAGCGCGACTGCGTTCGCGGATGGGAGAGCAATCAATGCCCATAGCCGATATTCACTTTCTGAATTTGTTTATTTATTTTTAGTTTTAGTCGATCAGGCGACGACAGATCTGACATCCACTTATCGGAAAACTGTTGGTGTAATTTGTATGCGTCTCTTTCGCTAGAATTTTTTGTTCAATCTTTACAATTGGCACGATAATAGATACGGAGCTTAAAAATACACGTCCGAACCATTTGAACTTTCGACTCTCTTTCTTAAGGTTTTGTAAATTTTCAAATTAAAATTTATTTAGGGTTTTTCAAAGTTTTGAAAATCTCGAAAAACAATTCTTTGTGTAAAATATTTTTGTACAACAAAAAATGTAAGGCGGCAACTCTGTTTCCGATAGCTAAATAGCAACGAGTAGATCAGCTGAAATTGCAATGTGAAGAATTGCAACAACAAAGTAAACGTATCAAAAGGTGGCAGAAAGGCCAAATTTTTTTTTTTTTTTTTTTAAATAAACTTTAATTAATGATACAATAGTGCGTTAAATTAGTGCAAAACGATCCTGGGAGACAATTTATTGTAAATGACCGTCGATTTATTTAGGTGCACTAGTACGGGTTGTGTTATGTATATTTATGTTCAGTACACTAATTTAAACACTCTTTGTATTTTTTACTATAAAACAATTGGAACAAACTCACTGTTTTCTTTTCCACTGAGGGGCTGAAGGGTTTGAAGTTTGGTTTGCTTTTTTGTTGTTTGTGTGTTTGTTGAAGGTGTCAACCGAACTCATATTATTTACACAGTAAAAATATCGTTTATAAATAAACTAAAGAGCAGAGGCCCAAGGATAGAACCCTGGGGTAGATGGTGTGATTAACAGAGTCAAAGGCTTTAGAAAATCTAATAGACAGAGTAATGTAACATTCCCCTCGTTATATGCCATGCGTATATCATCAAGAATTTTTAGCATTGCAGTAGCAAAGCTATGTCCAGATCGAAAACCAGATTGATAAGGCGACAGCAATTTATGGGTGTCAACATATTTAGTAATCTGACTAGCCATAAGGGATTCACACACTTTAGAGAACGAGGACAAAATACTAATTGGTCTATAATCCTTCATATCAGAAGCGCAAGCAACTTTGGCAATCGGTAAAACTGTAGCCGTTTTCCATGAATTAGGGAAACTTGATGTAGTAAAACAGTGGTTAATAATATGCACCAACGGACTTATAATGTAAGGTAAAATTAATTTAATAAAACGTATAGGAATACCATCATCACCAATAGCGTTAGAGCGAATTTTCATAATAGACTTAATGACTTCAATATCGTCCACATTATGAAAAGAGAATTGATCTGTTTCAGGAAACAGATTAGTCTGGCAATGAACATTATTAGAAGGAGCAGTGCTAGTAGAAAGGAAAAAATTGTTAAGAGTGTTGGGATCAACATTACACACAGAATTGTCTTTACGACAAACTCCAAGATTTCGTATATTTTTCCAATGAACTTTCGAAGGAAGAGAACAATTCAATTTTCAATAAAAAAAATTTTTCTTGTACTGTCTAACTATTGAGACAGCCTCATTACGAGCGTGTTTGAAATGCTCCCAGTTTTCAGCAGTTTGGCGCTTCTTCCATTTAAGGTGCAGTATGTTCCTTCTTTTTATAGCCAATCTGACACTTGAGGTATACCAAGGACACGAATTATTACTGACAGGTATATTATGAAGAGGGACAAAATAATTAAAGGCGTTGTATACATGAGAGACAAAAACATTTAACTTATCATCAACAGATTCAAGAAACCAGCAATCATTCCAACAAATTTGAGACAGGTGTGTAAACAGAGTGGCACAGTTAATGAATTTATAGTCGCGATATGATACAGACATAGGAATGACATTGCGACAAAAACGAATATTTAATGTGCAAAAAAGCAGGTCATGGTCTGATATAAAAGAAATTTGGTCAATAAGTAATAACAATGAAGTGTCAGACAGAATAAATACGTCGAGGAGACTAGGTGACACATTTGGGGCAAAACGAGTGGGTGACACACAATTAATAATGGTCATACCAGCTGAACTGACTTGGTCACAAAAATTATCAGAGACAGTGTCAACAAAAAGCAAATTCAAATTAAAATCACCACAGATAGAAAAGGAATCAAAATCAGTAACAAGTTTACAAAGTTCACCGAAAAACGGTTCAAGACTGTAGCTTCTATTGTAAGAGACTAGTAATTTCGTGTTATGGTCAGACACTTCAACATTCAGATACTCAACTTGAGACTCACATGATTTACTAACAAGTCTGGTGTTTAGATAATTTTTGCAATATATTGCAACTTCACCACCCCTTTTACCAAGTCTATCATTTCTGAATAGCTTGTAATTGGCAATATCAAAATAAGAGTTAGCGATGTCATTATTAAGCCAGGTTTCAGTAATACAAATTGCATCCACCTTGAAATTTTCAAAGAGATATTTAACATAATCAAGCTTAAAAGTATTTAAACTTCTAGCATTGAAATGTACAATAGAAAACCCATCATATTGACTACACAAAACATCTATCAAAACCTTTTGATTTTCACCAACGACACCAAACGGAATAGAATTCATTTTACTAGAGAGTCAGACAAAAAACAAAGTGCATTGCAGAGAAAGTGATAAAATATTATCAACAAAAACCAAATTAAAAGGACATAGAGACCAAGTATCTTCATAAACCAAGAAGGAGAAAAATTTATAAGCAATAGAAATAATAAAGATAAAAGTATTTTAAACATACTGGAGAATAAACAAAATTTTTGAATAGGAGAAATATTATGAAGTATTTATGGTATAAGCCGTTAGCATACAAATAAAAAAAATTTGAACACACTCATTTTTTTGACAATATAGCCTGTAAAAGCAAGGTTTGATTTTTCATCATGCATCATTTGCTGTATTGAGCTCATAAATTGAGTCATGACTTGAGTGAGGTTGGTTAAAGATTGTTCTAATATGCTATTATTGGTATGCTGCTGGATATTTATGGTATTAGGGCTTATATTATTTTTAAGTACATTGGCATATGAAAAAGTTTTTACGTTCACGTTTTCACTGGAGTTAGAGTATAAGGGATGTGTTTGTAGAGCTGCAGGAACAATTAGGTTTTCTCTACTTTTAATTTGTTTTCTAAGTTCACAGTATACTGGGCAACCTCTAAAATTGGCCGTGTGATTGCCACCACAATTGCTGCATTTCCTTACGACTGCATCTTCCTTGCTGGCAGTACATTTGGACGTTTGATGAAAGTCACCACATACAACACACACACTTCGTAGCGTGCATTATGTAAGTCATAAAGTGTCCATGTAAGACATAAAGTGTCCATATTCTTGACAGTTCATACATTGTAGTGGACCATCGCGCTTATGTGGCTCTTCAACTGAAATTCTTCGGTGGATCAAATAACGAAGTTGATAGATGGGATGCGTTTCTCCCTTTACAAGTTTTTTATTGTCAGGCTCAAGCTCTACACGGAAAAGAGGTTGCGGGATTTTGTCTCTATTGTTTATATTAAAGACCGTTTTTACGTTAAAGCCTTCCAATAAGAGCGCATCTTTGATTTCATCAACCGTAACATCAGGATCTATACCTTTAATGATTACCGCCAATCCTTTACAGCTTTTAAGCTGATGTGTGTAGAAATATTTACGGTTTGTACCAAAATAATCAACTATTTTTTTATGATTAATTTCTGTGTAGATTTGTATTTTTGTCTCTTGTATGTTACCCTTCGTTATTGATGTTACATAAAGATTTTTGTCACCAATCAAGCTGGTTAGATTCTTAACCAGCACATTCGAATTTCTCTCTCGTAGATAAATTGGGGGCGGTTTGAATTTTGGAATTTGGACCTCAGGTTCCACAACTGTGCCCAGTATTGACAATCTATTGTTGGTATCAATAACTCCATCAGTAGTTTTTGACATTTTAGTAGAGCTATTCGATAGAACATCTTTCGGACTACGTCTCCGCTTGGCTATCTTAATGTATCAATCTTTACCTGATTGAAGCGAGTTTGTTGCTATTGCTGCTGCGGGTGTTGTAGAACATGTTGCAGAGGATGTTGCCAGATCATTTGTTGCGGTGGATAATGTTGATGTGACAAGCGAGGATGTAGACATTATTGCGGACGGTAACGATGTTGACAAAGATGTTGCAAATAGAGGTGTACTCGGAGAGGAACATTCTGCACTCCATCTGAGCGTCTCATCATGGGTTATTGTTGGATTCGTTGAATCGAGCATGGCTGTTGGCGGGAATACATTCGGGTTTATAATATTCGCATTAGTATTGTTACTTAATACATTTATGGTGCTTGCACTTGATGCACTTGAGCTGCTAGAGCGAGATGCAGCGAGCAAAGTTTCGGTGCACTGAGCGCGACTGCGTTCGCGGATGGGAGAGCAATCAATGCCCATAGCCGATATTCACTTTCTGAATTTGTTTATTTATTTTTAGTTTTAGTCGATCAGGCGACGACAGATCTGACATCCACTTATCGGAAAACTGTTGGTGTAATTTGTATGCGTCTCTTTCGCTAGAATTTTTTGTTCAATCTTTACAATTGGCACGATAATAGATACGGAGCTTAAAAATACACGTCCGAACCATTTGAACTTTCGACTCTCTTTCTTAAGGTTTTGTAAATTTTCAAATTAAAATTTATTTAGGGTTTTTCAAAGTTTTGAAAATCTCGAAAAACAATTCTTTGTGTAAAATATTTTTGTACAACAAAAAATGTAAGGCGGCAACTCTGTTTCCGATAGCTAAATAGCAACGAGTAGATCAGCTGAAATTGCAATGTGAAGAATTGCAACAACAAAGTAAACGTATCAAAAGGTGGCAGAAAGGCCAAATTTTTTTTTTTTTTTTTTAAATAAACTTTAATTAATGATACAATAGTGCGTTAAATTAGTGCAAAACTATCCTGGGAGACAATTTATTGTAAATGACCGTCGATTTATTTAGGTGCACTAGTACGGGTTGTGTTATGTATATTTATGTTCAGTACACTAATTTAAACACTCTTTGTATTTTTTACTATAAAACAATTGGAACAAACTCACTGTTTTCTTTTCCACTGAGGGGCTGAAGGGTTTGAAGTTTGGTTTGCTTTTTTGTTGTTTGTGTGTTTGTTGAAGGTGTCAACCGAACTCATATTATTTACACAGTAAAAATATCGTTTATAAATAAACTAAAGAGCAGAGGCCCAAGGATAGAACCCTGGGGTAGATGGTGTGATTAACAGAGTCAAAGGCTTTAGAAAATCTAATAGACAGAGTAATGTAACATTCCCCTCGTTATATGCCATGCGTATATCATCAAGAATTTTTAGCATTGCAGTAGCAAAGCTATGTCCAGATCGAAAACCAGATTGATAAGGCGACAGCAATTTATGGGTGTCAACATATTTAGTAATCTGACTAGCCATAAGGGATTCACACACTTTAGAGAACGAGGACAAAATACTAATTGGTCTATAATCCTTCATATCAGAAGCGCAAGCAACTTTGGCAATCGGTAAAACTGTAGCCGTTTTCCATGAATTAGGGAAACTTGATGTAGTAAAACAGTGGTTAATAATATGCACCAACGGACTTATAATGTAAGGTAAAATTAATTTAATAAAACGTATAGGAATACCATCATCACCAATAGCGTTAGAGCGAATTTTCATAATAGACTTAATGACTTCAATATCGTCCACATTGTGAAAAGAGAATTGATCTGTTTCAGGAAACAGATTAGTCTGGCAATGAACATTATTAGAAGGAGCAGTGCTAGTAGAAAGGAAAAAATTGTTAAGAGTGTTGGGATCAACATTACACACAGAATTGTCTTTACGACAAACTCCAAGATTTCGTATATTTTTCCAATGAACTTTCGAAGGAAGAGAACAATTCAATTTTCAATAAAAAAAATTTTTCTTGTACTGTCTAACTATTGAGACAGCCTCATTACGAGCGTGTTTGAAATGCTCCCAGTTTTCAGCAGTTTGGCGCTTCTTCCATTTAAGGTGCAGTATGTTCCTTCTTTTTATAGCCAATCTGACACTTGAGGTATACCAAGGACACGAATTATTACTGACAGGTATATTATGAAGAGGGACAAAATAATTAAAGGCGTTGTATACATGAGAGACAAAAACATTTAACTTATCATCAACAGATTCAAGAAACCAGCAATCATTCCAACAAATTTGAGACAGGTGTGTAAACAGAGTGGCACAGTTAATGAATTTATAGTCGCGATATGATACAGACATAGGAATGACATTGCGACAAAAACGAATATTTAATGTGCAAAAAAGCAGGTCATGGTCTGATATAAAAGAAATTTGGTCAATAAGTAATAACAATGAAGTGTCAGACAGAATAAATACGTCGAGGAGACTAGGTGACACATTTGGGGCAAAACGAGTGGGTGACACACAATTAATAATGGTCATACCAGCTGAACTGACTTGGTCACAAAAATTATCAGAGACAGTGTCAACAAAAAGCAAATTCAAATTAAAATCACCACAGATAGAAAAGGAATCAAAATCAGTAACAAGTTTACAAAGTTCACCGAAAAACGGTTCAAGACTGTAGCTTCTATTGTAAGAGACTAGTAATTTCGTGTTATGGTCAGACACTTCAACATTCAGATACTCAACTTGAGACTCACATGATTTACTAACAAGTCTGGTGTTTAGATAATTTTTGCAATATATTGCAACTTCACCACCCCTTTTACCAAGTCTATCATTTCTGAATAGCTTGTAATTGGCAATATCAAAATAAGAGTTAGCGATGTCATTATTAAGCCAGGTTTCAGTAATACAAATTGCATCCACCTTGAAATTTTCAAAGAGATATTTAACATAATCAAGCTTAAAAGTATTTAAACTTCTAGCATTGAAATGTACAATAGAAAACCCATCATATTGACTACACAAAACATCTATCAAAACCTTTTGATTTTCACCAACGACACCAAACGGAATAGAATTCATTTTACTAGAGAGTCAGACAAAAAACAAAGTGCATTGCAGAGAAAGTGATAAAATATTATCAACAAAAACCAAATTAAAAGGACATAGAGACCAAGTATCTTCATAAACCAAGAAGGAGAAAAATTTATAAGCAATAGAAATAATAAAGATAAAAGTATTTTAAACATACTGGAGAATAAACAAAATTTTTGAATAGGAGAAATATTATGAAGTATTTATGGTATAAGCCGTTAGCATACAAATAAAAAAAATTTGAACACACTCATTTTTTTGACAATATAGCCTGTAAAAGCAAGGTTTGATTTTTCATCATGCATCATTTGCTGTATTGAGCTCATAAATTGAGTCATGACTTGAGTGAGGTTGGTTAAAGATTGTTCTAATATGCTATTATTGGTATGCTGCTGGATATTTATGGTATTAGGGCTTATATTATTTTTAAGTACATTGGCATATGAAAAAGTTTTTACGTTCACGTTTTCACTGGAGTTAGAGTATAAGGGATGTGTTTGTAGAGCTGCAGGAACAATTAGGTTTTCTCTACTTTTAATTTGTTTTCTAAGTTCACAGTATACTGGGCAACCTCTAAAATTGGCCGTGTGATTGCCACCACAATTGCTGCATTTCCTTACGACTGCATCTTCCTTGCTGGCAGTACATTTGGACGTTTGATGAAAGTCACCACATACAACACACACACTTCGTAGCGTGCATTATGTAAGTCATAAAGTGTCCATGTAAGACATAAAGTGTCCATATTCTTGACAGTTCATACATTGTAGTGGACCATCGCGCTTATGTGACTCTTCAACTGAAATTCTTCGGTGGATCAAATAACGAAGTTGATAGATGGGATGCGTTTCTCCCTTTACAAGTTTTTTATTGTCAGGCTCAAGCTCTACACGGAAAAGAGGTTGCGGGATTTTGTCTCTATTGTTTATATTAAAGACCGTTTTTACGTTAAAGCCTTCCAATAAGAGCGCATCTTTGATTTCATCAACCGTAACATCAGGATCTATACCTTTAATGATTACCGCCAATCCTTTACAGCTTTTAAGCTGATGTGTGTAGAAATATTTACGGTTTGTACCAAAATAATCAACTATTTTTTTATGATTAATTTCTGTGTAGATTTGTATTTTTGTCTCTTGTATGTTACCCTTCGTTATTGATGTTACATAAAGATTTTTGTCACCAATCAAGCTGGTTAGATTCTTAACCAGCACATTCGAATTTCTCTCTCGTAGATAAATTGGGGGCGGTTTGAATTTTGGAATTTGGACCTCAGGTTCCACAACTGTGCCCAGTATTGACAATCTATTGTTGGTATCAATAACTCCATCAGTAGTTTTTGACATTTTAGTAGAGCTATTCGATAGAACGTCTTTCGGACTACGTCTCCGCTTGGCTATCTTAATGTATCAATCTTTACCTGATTGAAGCGAGTTTGTTGCTATTGCTGCTGCGGGTGTTGTAGAACATGTTGCAGAGGATGTTGCCAGAACATTTGTTGCGGTGGATAATGTTGATGTGACAAGCGAGGATGTAGACATTATTGCGGACGGTAACGATGTTGACAAAGATGTTGCAAATAGAGGTGTACTCGGAGAGGAACATTCTGCACTCCATCTGAGCGTCTCATCATGGGTTATTGTTGGATTCGTTGAATCGAGCATGGCTGTTGGCGGGAATACATTCGGGTTTATAATATTCGCATTAGTATTGTTACTTAATACATTTATGGTGCTTGCACTTGATGCACTTGAGCTGCTAGAGCGAGATGCAGCGAGCAAAGTTTCGGTGCACTGAGCGCGACTGCGTTCGCGGATGGGAGAGCAATCAATGCCCATAGCCGATATTCACTTTCTGAATTTGTTTATTTATTTTTAGTTTTAGTCGATCAGGCGACGACAGATCTGACATCCACTTATCGGAAAACTGTTGGTGTAATTTGTATGCGTCTCTTTCGCTAGAATTTTTTGTTCAATCTTTACAATTGGCACGATAATAGATACGGAGCTTAAAAATACACGTCCGAACCATTTGAACTTTCGACTCTCTTTCTTAAGGTTTTGTAAATTTTCAAATTAAAATTTATTTAGGGTTTTTCAAAGTTTTGAAAATCTCGAAAAACAATTCTTTGTGTAAAATATTTTTGTACAACAAAAAATGTAAGGCGGCAACTCTGTTTCCGATAGCTAAATAGCAACGAGTAGATCAGCTGAAATTGCAATGTGAAGAATTGCAACAACAAAGTAAACGTATCAAAAGGTGGCAGAAAGGCCAAATTTTTTTTTTTTTTTTTAAATAAACTTTAATTAATGATACAATAGTGCGTTAAATTAGTGCAAAACGATCCTGGGAGACAATTTATTGTAAATGACCGTCGATTTATTTAGGTGCACTAGTACGGGTTGTGTTATGTATATTTATGTTCAGTACACTAATTTAAACACTCTTTGTATTTTTTACTATAAAACAATTGGAACAAACTCACTGTTTTCTTTTCCACTGAGGGGCTGAAGGGTTTGAAGTTTGGTTTGCTTTTTTGTTGTTTGTGTGTTTGTTGAAGGTGTCAACCGAACTTTCTCTGCTGCTATTTCGCTGTTGTTGTTTAAAGGGTTGGATCTTACTTTAAGGTATCCCAAGGTATCTTTTTGTGGTAGACTGCTGACGGGAGATCCTGTAAGGTTTTGCTGTCTTCTATATGGTCTTCTGTTGTCTTCAGTTGTGGTGTCGTAAAACGAGTAAAGATGTGGGAAGTAATATCGAAATATCAATAGCTGACCAAAGCAGGTTGAACTACGAAATGATTAGAAGATTCGAAAATATAACGTCACACATAAATAATGACCAAAAAATTATTGAACAATATTTGGCGTCAACTGCAAATACAATAAAAAAAAAATGAGGATACACTGATGGAATTACAATTCCTCAATCAGGTTAACTACAATATAGATTTACTAATAAATCATATAGCAGATATAACAAAAGCTATAACACTAGCTAAGCTCAACATCATTTCAAAACAAATATTGAGCCCTCAAGAAATTAAAGAAATTTATTCCAATTTTAAAAACTAATCCATAGAAATTAAGTCAGACGAACACATATATGAATTACTCGGACTACAAGCGTACTACAATAATTCAAAAATTATATTTAATATCCGCATTCCAATTTTATCACTATATCCCAACTTGAGACGACGAGCATGGCAACCAGAGGTGTGACAGATAGTGTTGGTAAGACAACATCACCTTTCGAAAGCGATTGAAGGATTTACGGCCAATCTGACATTAAAATTTGATGGCCCCTATCAAGTGGTAGATTTTATTGCACCGGTAATTGTTCGCGTAAGAAGGCAGAGCCACAAGTTTTTCAAAGTTTTATCGAAATGGGAGAAGATCCAGCCAATTGGACGCGATGCGTGGAGCGAACGCGGGAGCACTATCGAATCCTGGAGGGGTAGCGCCGCCGAATACAAATACTAGGAGAAGTCTGGACGGAGGAGATCGCGGGGTCAAATCGACTGCGGCTACGCCATCGCGACGAAGGGACCCCGAACACCGAACCACCAACACGAGGAGTGCAGGGTCGGGGCATCACGACACGAAGCCGAGGTAATGCACTGCGAGGCCAGGGCTCCAGACACACAGGAGCAAGGCCCACCACCGGCCAGAAAACCGTTCCAACAGGACAGCCGGACTTGTTTGTGGGACCATCGCGGGAACGGCGGCGCGCACATCAGCAAAACCAAAATCCTGGCTGACCGACATTTTGATCGACGCCAGTCTCGCTCATCTATGAACGACGTTTTGACGGAAGAGCAACGCAGCCACACCGAGGTAATGAGCAGTTTCCTGGTGACCAGGTTACTGCATGCAGCTGACCAGACGGCTGACGAACGCTACAAGCTGGTGCAGCGCTGGACCAGGAAAATAAATTTATTCACCCTACAACACATCCTAATTCCGGTCAACCAGGAGAAACATTGGTTTCTAGTCATCGCCTGCTTCCCGGACATCACCGCAGGTGAGCGGAAGAGTACCTCCCAACAGACGCCCGCTGGCGAACCGACCACGGCTACAGACCGTGACACTGACACCGACCGCCGCTTCAGCGAGATGACGATGATGGCACTCCCAGTCCCGCAACAAGAAAACACCTCCAACTGTGGGGTATTCCCGATCCTCTACGCGGAGAAGTTCTTCACCGCACCAGTAAGCGACTACGCACAACCGACTGTGCCCACCGCGGCATGGTATAAACCCAACGACGCTGACCGTAAACGCCGCAAATTGGCACGCATGATCCGTGAACGGGCCGCCAAAGCCAACCGATGGACACCGACCCTGGACCTCCCCGACATGGCGACGGACAGCAGCACGAATTAGGAAGATGACAAGTGCCCACACGCCAAGCCATCAGCGGCCAGCACGAGTGGCCAAACAAGGCCGCCAACCAAGATCACAATATGTGCACCCAAAGAGGACATGGGCAGCCCCAACGCAAGCGACCCTGGGGGCCCATGACCAACGATGAAGAAGACCACACGTCAAACACCAGTGCCATCACTCTGGGGTACCTCCTGCCCATGCCCGCCGATGGCATGCCCATGGTCTTGCCGCCTGTACCGGCAATTAACTTCCTCGCCAGTCATCCTTTTGGAAAATAGGAAATCTGCATCGGGACAAAAATGGTAGCCGCATGGGGGTAGCCGCCTGTACCGGCATTTAACTTCCTCTCCAGTCACACTTTTTGGAGGTTAGGAAAATTGGAAAAGGACCATAATGGTGGCAGGGGGGTAGCCGCCTGTACCGACAATTACCTTTCCCGCCAGTCACCCTTTTGGAAGGCAGGAAATCTGCATCGGGACAAAAATGGTGGCATGGGGGTAGCCGCCTGTACCGACATTTAACTTCTTCTCCAGTCACACTTTTTGTGGTCAGGGAATCTGAATGAACACAGAAATGAGGGCAGGGGGGTAGCCGCCTGTACCGGTACTTAACTTCTCCTCAGTCCTAAATTTTTGTTAAAACTACATAAATTTAAATGGACCTTTTATTTTACAAATTCATGGTATTAAATTTTCTTTCAGCCATAAATAATAAAATTCTCTCTTTATAAAAGTCTAACTCCTCCTTACAGCCAACTAATTAAAAAATATCTTTTTCCCCATTTTTAATTAATTAATCAAACGAATCTCATTTCTTAAAACTGTATAAATAATAAAATAAATTGTTTCCGTTCCTCGGTTTTCTATTGTACCTATTTATCCATTTTTATATTAAAAATTGTACTAAAAGGCTTTTGCGAGACTATCAGCGTGGAGGCAAACGTGTGAAGAGCAGTGAAGGATTTTTGGAAGATAACTTGGTGAAACTATCGAAGTCAACGATATGTATGAACAATACGAAGGTCCTCGAAGAACAAAAGGATTTTTGAACCACTGACGTCATTGTGTGGTATTACGAAAATATCCTTGGATACATTTTAGTCTGCCGTTCATGCTCGCCACACCCACGTTCAAGCCTTGCTACGCTCACACTAGCCACGCTCCCGCCTATTCCTTTCGAAATCGCACTACGCATCGCAACGCCTACGATACCATCAACCATCGCCAAGTAGCTACGTCGTCACCCAACAAATTACCAACGAAGCCGATCAGCTATAACGCCAAAGCATCGATGACCAACGCCACTGTTCGCCCAATCAATTCCAATCAAAATTTGTAATTCTTATTTGAGCTCTTATTGAATAAAGTCTCTGTTTTATTATAATCTCTGTAAATTATAAATTTATTTCTGTGAACGAAGCCCTGGACATCCGACGAGTCCAGCCTTTGCGACGTTACAATGTCCAGGTCGCCCACAACTGAAACACCTAAACGAATTCTGGGGAGGAGCCTGAATCCTCCTGTCCAGCCTAGCATCTCGCAATGGGGCCCTAACTACAGACACCTCGGGTTCAGTCGAGACGTAGGCCAAGTCAGGCTCCAACAAATTCTCGCCCCGAGCCTCGCACAGCTCGTTCACCCTCTGCAGAAATGCATACACGGACATATCTCCCTCAACCGCATACTCCCTACTGAGCCCCTTGGGTGGTCGAGACGGCCTTGGATTCTCATCAAAGGCATCATCTCCGTCACCACCCAAGTCAACCACCTCGTTGAATTCCCCCAACATTAATAAAACCCTATTCTTGAGCGCCATCCGCTCAACTACTTCCTCCTTACTCGCTGGCCTCGAACGAGTAAGGCGACCTAAAGCCCATTCCAATTTTGTCACGATTTTGAAGTAATCGGACTCTTTCCCCTCCACACCTATCCTATCCTCCTCAAAAGTAAATGCATAACCTGCAAATACATCCACCGACGCCCTACTCTCTATTTGCCTTGATGTCAAGGACTTCCTCATGGACTCCACCGGAGTCACTGGCAACCCACGAGCCTCCATCTCGTATGCCAGTTCCTCTTGGTATAATCTATTAATCTCCATTATAAATAAGAAACAAAAATTCAGAGAAGAAAAAAATGCAAAAAAAAACAAAAAAATTTAAAAAAAACTAGAACCAAAAGGAAACTAAAACAAAAAAATTAAAAAAAAAAAAAGATAGCACAACACAGCGTATTTACGCTCACAAAATTTTTGTTGTTAAAATAAATAAATATAAAAAAAACCTACGAAATAAAAGTTTAAAAGAACAAAAGAAATAAACGCACTCTACGAAAAGGATTTAAATGAAAAGAAAATCAAATTAACTCCAGCGTCTTTTACGCTAAAGATATAAAAAATAAAAATAAAAAAAAATTACGGACGAAAATAGGAACGAAGAAACTTTTAAGGCGGGCGGCACCGCAAAATATAATATAAAACAAAATTTTTCTTTTAAAAACTCAAAAAAAAATTACCAAAAATTAAAAAAAATAAACCACAAATAAAATATTTGTATATAAAAAAAAAATTATAAAAATAGTACTATAAAATAACTAAAATAATAAAGAAATTTATAAAAAAAATAATAAAACAACAACAGCTGAAGGCGGACAACACCACCACTGTAAAATAAAATTACAAAAAAAATTTAATAAAACAAATTACAAATTTTAGAAAAATCAAAAATAATAAAATGGTGCAACACATAAAACTTTAAATTATTAAAACCAATTTTTTTTTTAAATTTAATTTAATAAAGAGAAAAAAATATTCAAAACTATAACCGCCACTGTCGAGTTGCACCAAAAAAACCGAACGGACTCACCGAACCCACACCTATATATGAAAGATCTTCTCAGATTTTTCTAGAGTGTGTTCTGCAAATTTACATATACACTCGAGCAGAATGACATTGCTCCCGTGGAGAAGGAATGACCGCACTTTGTCGGTGAGTCATTGTGGTCTGGAGTACACCTGTGGTGGTACACCAGATACACCGCCAGCTGGTGGCTGTGATGTCGATGTTGATTCATTTTTTTATGTCGAAGTGCCCTAGGCACCACCCTTACATAAAAGCGAATTGTGTTGTTGTGCACAATGTCTGCAAACACCAGATTAGCATTCTCGTGAGCTATGCCCATTGCCTAGGCAATTAAAACATAACGACAGATTCTTCACGATGGTCCAGCGATCGGTAGTGGACAAATTATAAAAAGCGTGTCATTTTGACATGCGATGCGCCTCAGCGCAATGTGGACATATTGCCGACGACGCCCTCGATGGCGTCGACCTTGGTGGTGCAGTTGCCACACCCACATTCGCTCTGGCACGTTGAGGTTGGCGTCTTCCAGTTGTTAAATTGTAGCTGTTGGGAACTGCCGACATATTCATGGCACGGCGCTCTAAGAAACTGAGCAGATCTTCAAGCTTAGGGATATCGTTGGTTATGAAGCTCATACCCCAATTGGTTCGTGCAACAGTCGGCAATTTTGGCAGGAGCATAGGCACAGCTATGGCATCCCATTGGTCAACAGGTAACTTCATTACTGTCAGAGCACGCATAGAGTTGCGCACACAGTTGATCATATCATCGTTGAGTGTCAGGTGGGTATTTGGCAAACCCAATAGTCGCTTCACAGTTCTGACCAAACCTCTTCATATCCGCCAGTATACAGTGCACCGACAGTCGGTACCTTATCAGCATGTATATATTGTCGAGGTTTGCCAAGCTTGTACGTTTGGTCCAAATCCGACCGATTGTGGACCAATGTTTCAAACTTGTCCTTAAAGACGAGCCAATTGTCTGGCTGACCATCGAAAGTTGGAATGGAGACTGGATCCAATCGCATGTCCCCAATGTGGCTATGGACAGATGCAAAGTCACCCTCATTGTTGCAAACAGAAAGCATAAGGCGCAACTTCACGCAAATTTTAAGATGCGTATCCTCAACCTGTGCTGAACACTCATCATGTGCGGAAATCTCTGCCGCGTCAGTTACTGCGGAGACAAGAGTCAAGTGATTTTGCATAAATCGTTCATAATGTTGGTCCACCGTTCGCAGGAGTATTTCAATTTCCACTTGATCTGGAGCATATCCCTCTTGCGAAATTTGATTGAAAATTCGAAGAATTGATGTACGTGCTGAGTGCGCAGGTTCAATGCCGCCATTTTGCGAAAACAGAAAGCGTGAAAAAACCGCACGCAGACTCTAAAATTTCCAAAATAATAAAACTGAGTCTTTCCTAACAGGAGACACCAAAAATGTATAAAAGTTGCCTTGTAATATACGCAGGCTGTTCCGAAATTAATGATATGCGAGATTTCCAATTTTGCTTCAATTTTATTGTGCTAATTAATTAATTTACAACGGAACTTCTCTTGAATTCACGACTGCACATTCGTCGATAGAATTTTTGTGACAAGAAAAAAAGTTGCAAGTATGCAAGAAAAAAGGTAGGGAATTATGACAAACAAAGAATATGAAATCTCTAGGTTGTTATCAACAAAGTCAAGAGCGTTCATTCATGAATGGCAATCTCGTACAGAACTATAGGTAACAATTGTTTGCAAAATAAAAGTTAATTGAAATTATAATGGTCAAATCTGTGTAGAATATCGAGTACTTGTAAGTGGGTACTCGTTTATTGTCTAAGTGAGAATGCTCAACACTAATATAGTTTGTTTCGAAAATGGCGGTAAGTAAACAAATTTAATACATTTCATAAAAAGAAGCTTAATTTGTTTATTTTTACAGAAACGTAAAAGTCAATACTCAAAATTCCCCTTTTTCGCTTATTTTAGTCATTTTTTCACTTTAGACAACAGCTGTCAAAAACTCGAAGTAGAATAATTTTCTGGTGTGTTCATGAAACAGACCGGGGAAAACTGCGCGAGTCACCAACTGCACAACTTCCACTTTTAAATGAATACTCTTATTAGGGTTCATTCATTTAAAGTGGGACACCCCTCCGAAACGATTCAGTTGTGCAGATGAGCAGTCACAATATATGAAATTTTACAGTTCTTTAAAGCAACTGCTCGTTTCCGAGGGGTTTCCCACTTTAAATGAATACCCTTAGTAAGTTTAATGATGATTTTCATTTCCAATAAGTACTCTTATTTCGAAGTTTAAAGGCGGATTCACTGACCACGATCTGATCATTTTTAGTAACCACTCTCTTGCTCTCTCAAAGAGAATGTGTCGCAGTTCGGTTCAGTGACATGCAAAATGATCTGAACGTTTTCTCTTTGCAATTTACAACGACAGTATTGCCATACAAAAATTTCTTATCTCAAATCAATTCTGGCAACAGCGTCCCACAATGAGTAGATCCAAAATCAAAATTAATTTAATTCAGTCAAAGAGCGGCAGCACGTTCTCTCAAGTTACTCTCTCATTGTGAGTGTGGAGATAGAGAACAGAAAAACTCCATATAAAAAAAACGTTGAAAACGTTCAGATAAAATGCATTATTCCAAATAACTAACACATGTGGCTTGTATGTAGGAAACAGGGAGGAAAGTAAACCATAAACAAGCAATTTCCTTTTTTGTGGGATCAAGCGAAGGAATGTGTGACATGAACACTTGTGCGTTTGTTGTTGTTGTTTTCTTTCCTTTTGTTTTGATACGCACAACTGAAAGGGTTTCTATGCGCGTAGTAAAACCAAAAAAGAAAGTCTTTTGGATGCATGTATGTATGCACAAAACTTCAATAATTCACAATTTATTATAAAATTTTTGTGATCACATGAAATGCTATTTGCAGGAAGTTTAAAAATTATATAAATACATCGATACACCTTAAAACACAATCATGATATCAGAGAACTTATATTCATAGAGAAGCGTCATAAGCCCTTCCACTTCCTTTTTGCTAACTCGGAGCTCGTGCAATTCTGGTGAGTAAGTAGACTGCGGAGTTTGGACAGTGAGTGTACAGACAGCGGCATTTGGCTAACATTTTTTAATTTTTTGTAGTCTGTTAGAAATGTTTTTGTGGTTGGTTCGCTTTTGTTTTTGCTTTTCTTTACATTTGTGTTTTTGTTTTCAGTACCGTCCAATCATTCGCCAAAATAAGAGGAATCCCAAAATTTGAGGTCGATAGCTCAAAAGCTACGACAGTTATCGTGGGAAATGACAGACAGACGGACAGACGGACATGGACTAATGGACTCAGGAGGTGATGCTGATCAAGAATATATATACTTTTCCATACCGGACACACCTCCTTATGGGCGTTACAAACGGTGTGACAAAAACAATATACCCTTGGACACTAGTGTGAAGGGTATAATTATGGAAATTATCTGCTTTGTACCTATATGTTTGCTTATTTTTTTGTATAACTTTTTTTATATATTCTACCCAATTAATAGATTTGTTACAAAAAATTCTTTCAAAAATCAGCAACAATTTTAAATGGACAAATAATGATGAGGACTCTTAGGTTCATGTATTTTCTATAATATTGCATTCAAAAAAAAAACAATCACCCTTATTTTCTAAAATATTAAAAAATTTTTAATATTTGAAAAATATTTCGAAAAAATACAAATATAAATCAGAACTGGTTTGGAATGTTGCGTATCCAGCCGTAGTAGGAGCATTTCAAAAATTAATTGCATAATTTGCTCGATATTTCTCAAAAATATTAATATTCTGAAGTGGAACTAGAACTCACTATATGGCGGACTTAATAAATTTCTCGTAGTGGTATTTTTGAACGGACATGCCAGCCCATTTTTTTAGCAAAGCAACAACAGAAAGCTGTTTTGCTAACGAAATGCGCAACAAAAACGGTTTCAGTCTGTTATCTTCAATTCGTTAATTATGTTTATTCTTTATGCCTAGAAATTAACTAAAAAGAAATAATGACAATTATTTCAAATGCATTATTGCATTTGAATAAATGATGATTTGAGTTTTGATTATGTATTGGTTGTGTTTAAAAGCACCTATACATTAAATAACAAGTAAACTTAAAAAATCAGCATCACAAATGAAATTCGTCAACATGGTTACTATCGAAAACATATAAAGCTATGTGACAAAGTCGATATTTTGCCAAATTTCGAATTAATATTTAGCTCTTGTTAAAAGTCCACCCTAAATAAACATTTTATTGGAAGAGTTGAGAATTCGGAAGCGGTAATGGCGATATGTAAACTCATTTTGTATGTAAATAAAAAGTAATAATATCCCTACAACTTGTTCACGCGAAATTTTGATTTTGTCACTTAACCCCTTCTCCTGTATATGTTTTCGATCAGATAGTAGCCATGTTGACGATTTCATTTATGATGCTGATTTTTTACATTTACAAAACCAATACATAATCAAAACAAAAATCAGCATTTATTCAAATGCAATAATGCATTTGAAAGAATTGTCATTACTTCTTTTTAGTTATTTTCTAGGCATAAAGAATACACAAAATTACCGAATTGAAGATAACTTTTGTTGCTTTGCTGAAAAAAATGCGCTGGCATCCGTTCAAAAATACCACTACGATGAAATTTATGAAATAGCTTATGATTTTTTTTTTGGCATTGACCTTCATTGGATACATATTTTTTATAATTTTGGGGTAATATACGAGAAATTTATTAAGTCCGCCATATAGTGAGTTGTGGTTCCAGTTCAGAATATTAATATTTTCGAGAAATATGGAGCATAATTTTTTGCAATATATTTTTGAAATACTATGGCTGGAAACGCAACATTCCAAACCAGTTCTGATTTATATTTGTATTTTATTCGATATATTTTTCAAATATTTAAAATTTTCTAATATTTTAGAAAATAAGGGTGATTGTCTTTTTTTTTTGAATGCAATATGATAGAAAATACATGAACCTAAGAGTCCTAAGCATTATTTGTCCATTTAAAATTTTTGCTGATTTTTGAAAGAATTATTTGTAACAAATCAATTAATTGGTTAGAATATATAAAAAGAATTATACAAAAAATAAGCAAACATATAGGCATAAAGCAGATAATTTCCATAATTTATCATGTGATTCCAAAAATGCCAAAAACATCAAAATACTTTGTCGTGAATCCATAAAATTATAGAAAAACATACATGCATATAAGAAAACAGCAGCAGGAGGGATGAAAATCGCCAACAACAACCTGCGCCGCCAATCATAGTAAAAAAACCAAACGGCAAAAAATTGCAAGATGAATAAAAAAAAGAATCAAAATAAACGAATCAAGGTCTAGTCAAAGAAAACGATCGAAATAAGAAAAGGGACAAAAACACAAATGTTTAGAAAAGCAAAAACAAAAACGAACCAACCACAAAAACATTTCTAAGAGCCTATTTACACTATCAGTTCCATGACGAAAAATCTGACAAAGAGCTAATAAGAACTGCGGTAGTGAAAACGGGATAGAACATTTTGCACCGAAAATCCATACAAAAAACGTAAAAGGTGGCAACTCCATGCTTCGTTTATTTACATTTTCATATAAAAACTGTCAAATTTCGTCATGCCCATGTCAGTGTAAATTCTAAAATCGGCATGCCCATGCGTCATGGGAATGACTGTGTAAATAGGCTCTAAGAGCCTATTTACACTATCAGTTCCATGACGAAAAATCTGACAAAGAGATTATAAGAACTGCGGTAGTGAAAAAGGGATAGAACATTTTGCACCGAAAATCTATACAAAAAACGTAAAAGGTGGCAACTCCATGCTTCGCTTATTTACATTTTCATATAAAAACTGTCAAATTTCGTCATGCCCATGTCAGTGTAAATTCTAAAAACGGCATGCCCATGCATCATGGGAATGACTGTGTAAATAGGCTCTAACAGACTACAAAAAATTAAAAAATGTTAGCCAAATGCCGCAGTCTGTACACTCACTGTCCAAACTCCGCAGTCTGCTTAGTCACCAGAATTGCACGAGCTCCGAGTTAGCAAAAAGGAAGTGGAAAGGCTTATGATGCTTCTCTATGAATATAAGTTCTCTGATGATATGATCCCAAAATTGTAGAAAATAAAAACCAGTATTTTCCGCAAAAAACAAAAAAAAATTTTAATTTATTTTTTTTTAAAGAAATTTTTACAAAAATTATTTGTTTTTTATAAGTCAAATTACAAACTCCTACAAACTAGAAAAACCCAAAAACCAAAATTAAAAAATATTTACCCAAATTCACTGCGAACAATACAAAACAACTTGCAGCTAATAAACTTGCGTTTCCATTTTTCACAAAAGCGAAAATATTAATATATCTAAATATTAAATATGCTTCGAAATAAAATTAAGCCGTAAAATTATAATCAAATATTTAGCTCAAAAATTCTTCAAAATAATTTTTTGCACAAATTCTTATGAAAAGTGCTTTTTGAAAAAAATCTGCATAATAAAATTTTTCGCAGAAAATTAATAAATCGCTTTTTAGCGTAAAAGACTGATGGCCGCGCCATCAGTTTTTCATGAAAAATTAATAAGAATGTGAAGATTTCAGTCAAGAATCATGAAGTCCCAGCTGACTCCAAATAAAATGAGTGAAATCATTTAAAAAGAAAAAATGTCAGACTGCAATCAAAATATGGACATTGATTGCAATCTGACACACTAATCGTACAGATATCACGAACAGCTGATAGAAATAAACAAACAATTTACGAATTCTCACAAGTAAATAAAACCAGCCAATATTCATCACCAGCTGATGCTAAGCGAAGGGCCTTCCATGGCCATGGCCATCGAAACATTCATCACACAGGATACAGGACGAGGTGCTGGCATACTGCTGCATACAGATCTTGGGCGCTTCGAATACATAACCACGTATAGGTGACAACGGCACGGAACTGGACACTTTGGATTTGAAAGCGAAATAGATGGTCAGATGCGGGCTGGATCTACGTCTTGTGGCTGTATATGGCATATTCAAGGATCATCCCAATTCTTCGCCTGTATCCACGGCATTAATAGTTTGGATTTCTTGCTTTAGATTCTTTTCTATTCACAATAATAACAACTAAGTAAAGGGACCGTATTTTCTTTTAAGAGTAATTTGTACTACAGCTGGCACCGAGTGCGTCCTTGGGTGAAATGTACCATGTGGGATAACAGATTTCAGCAAGTGCGTCCTTGGTAATGTTTTGGGTGAATCATGCCAAATTTGATTACAGCTGCCACTAAGAATGCCTTTGGAATTTTATTTAATGTTTCATTGTAGTTGAGATTACAGCTGCCACCGAGTGCTTCCATGGACATTTTTTGGGTGAACCACGTCACTGGAACTTTTTTGGTGTGAATCACGTCACTTGGGATTTGGGAGTTCTTTTAATCCCAAGTGACGTGATTCACCCAAAAAAGTTCCAATGAAGCACTTGGTGGCAGCTGTAATCCCATTTGGCATGATTCGCGCAAAACATTTCCATGGACGCACTCGGTGGCATCTGTAATCCAACATGGTATGATTCACCCAAAAAATGTCAAAGGAAGCACTTGGTGGCAGCTGAATTCCGAAAAAATCACTTTTTCTGTCAACACTTCGAACGCGAATCTTTTGAAAATGGTGCATGAAGCGTAACCTAAAAATTACGCTGCACCGACGCTTCAACGGCTGAATTTGATCGACGCAGTGTGAATGCTCTCTAATGCAGTAAACAGAATTGCAGCAGTTGACGGTTGGGCGGACGACGGCTAGCCGCTGTCAAAATTAAAACACACGCAACTAGATGGGAATGCACGGAATCGGGACGGAGGCGGGTAAAACGGTAGAGCGGTAGCCGCCGAACCTAGATTTATTTATATTTTCTAGTCGACGGTTGACGGTATAGGGTTGGGCGGACGACGGCTAGCCGCTGTCAAAATTAAAACACACGCAGCTAGATGGGAATGCACGAAATCGGGACGGAGGCGGGTAAAGGGGTAGAGCGGTAGCCGCCGAACTTAGATTTATTTCTATTTTCTGGTCGACTGTTGACGGTACAGGGTTGCATATGGTATCAGTAATGCCGATATTTTTTAAATTCGCTGAAGCGGCAGAAAAATAGGCCGAGTTAAATACAAATTTCCATGATCAATTTTAAAACATTAAATTTTTTTGTTTTGTTGCTGTTTTTTGCTATCTAATTAATTCCAATAGTATTTGAAGTGTTGTAAAGAAATAAAGATGTAAAAAAATTTCAATTGGTTTTTTATTTCAGAGGTACAATCAGGTTTTTCGACTTGACTTCGACAGCTAATATGATGTCGAATGTGTTTCGATAGTGTTCCGACCAAATACGGAACCAAAAACGAAACTTAAAGGATGGAATACTGTCGATTTCGTTTGATATCAAGATACGCGATTGCACCCCAGAAGTTTACAAGTATCTAAAATTGTGTATGGCGATCTTATTGGTAAAAAACATAGGTAAATGTGGATGCGAGTTATGTTTGTCAACTACCGCTAACTGTATCCACAACATAAATAAAAAAGGCCTATTGTGTTTTTGAAAATGCCATGAAAAATGCACATTACCCTTTTCAGCTATAAAATTACCCATTTCTATTATTTTCACCATAGGACACCATTGATTTGCATCTGCCAAGTGATTGCCGCCACCGCCACAATTCTGTTCACTCAGGGCGGATTTTGATATGACGGTAGCATAGCCGTCGTCCGCCCAACCGTTCACTGCTGCAATTCTGTTTACTGCAATATACCGCCTTGTAATTTGGTTCGCTAAATAATCGCTGACGCAGCGGCTGCGGAATTTCGCGTTGGTGTGGCAACGCTTGCATTTTTCTGCCAAATTGACAACAAGTATCATTGACGTCATTCTAGATAACGGTAAACGGCCTCATGTCGTTATATAGTATTCCATGTATCTTGGGTTGGGTTAGTATTCAATATATCGCTGAAGTATCGATTATGATACTATCAACCGATATATCGCCCTCCACTAATTTAAAATATTATTGATATAAGCAATTGGTTGAAGTTAAATTTCAAAAAAATTACAATATTCATTGGTGGATAAATGGGAATAAGTAACAAACCATTTTGGTCGGCTCATATTTCAAATATATAGTAAAAGCGCTTGCAACGAGAACTTGCCTTAGAGGTTTCATACCATGACAAGACCGTCTGCATTTATCAAAGGAAATGTAGCAGTGCTTTTAACTCGTCGTAGGCACTCCCTATGTGCTAACCATAGTAAAGCACTACAATTGATTAAAGTCAATAAAGCGGTGTTATTTCTATTCGTGGTTTTTATTTGTTTAATATTTGTTTATATTAACTCTGAAATCCTGCTGCGGAAGCATTTTTTTACATTTTTCAAGTTGCGCTCGAAAACTGCTAAACACGCCATAAATGATCAACTGTCCCTGTTAAAGGAATCTAACACCAATGGCACACAGATAAACAAAAATGTGGACTCATCGTTTGATTATAATGTTTTCGTGATTTACACTAAAGACAATTATCAGCTACATATGAAATTTGAACTTTTCACGCGGAGTCTTTTGAAACACACCAATGCACGTCTACATCTTCACATTATAACGGATGAGAGTAGTGAATCGTCAGCTGAACGTGTCTTGCAACAACAACAAATTCGCTTCGGCCGCCCGTTGCAATATAGTCTATATGATGTTGATGTGTGTTCTGAACGGATTGAGGACATTGTAAATGCAATGACTCCTTTTTTCAGCTCAACTCCAAAATCTTACTACAGTGATACGTTGTTTTTTCTGTCGTTAGGATTGCATCGTATTGCGAATTCCCACATTGATCGTGCGGTGCTACTCGATTGTGATATCGTATTTCGGTCAGACATACGCCTACTTTTCGATGAATTCGATCGGTTTTCCAAAGAACATCTTTTTGGATTGGCTCCCGAACTTACTCCAGTATACCGTCATATATTGTACCGATACCGTGCAAACTTTCCAGGGACAAACTTTGGTAGTCCATACTATCATGTGACAGGGGGAAAACGAATAAAAAATGATTCAGAAAATCGAAGTAGATTAAAACAACAGCATGGTTACCCTGGACTTAATTCTGGCGTAGTACTTTTATTCTTAAGCCGTATACGCTCATCAAAGATATATCTTGAAAACTTAAAGATGTCGAATGTGCGAGAAATGACAACAAAATACTCATTTAAGGGTCATTTGGGTGACCAGGATTTCTTCACTTTGCTTGGATATGAGTTTCCTAACTTAATTTATCGCCTCGACTGTGTATGGAATCGGCAGCTGTGTACATGGTGGAAAGATCATGGATACAGCGATGTCTTTGATGCCTACTTTCACTGTGAGGGAAAGGTTAGGATGTATCATGGAAACTGCAACACCCGAATACCGGAATAGTAATAGAAACAAAATTATTTAATTTTTGAAAAGTTTGAAACTGTTAACTTATTATTAGTTTTCGTTTATTTTACAGATAAACTAATTCATAAACGGTAGGCATGCGCCCTAAACACTCGTATGTTTCCTATTTCGTATTTAATGCGTAGCCTTTATCTGTCGACATTTGACAACACAACTTCATTCGAATTTGCCAACTTTTCAGGAGAGCAAAAAAACAATTAAACGGTTTTGTGTAGTAATTTACTGACATTTTAAGGTTTGATACTGTTTACGAATATGAAGCAAACATTTCCCAGTTACCTTTTTTCAACTTAGAGCAATGATTTTTATAAAATAGTAAACCAAATAAATAATCAAGATGTTTTGTTAAATTTATTTTTTGAAAAAAATACAGCTTATACGACGCAAGTTGTTTTGTCAAAATAGTTTTGAATGAAAAAGAGTTAAATTTTGGTCGCTTATATCAAGACAAGTGGTTTTGTTAAGAGGGAATTTTTAATTTCGCATTTGACAAAAGAGCTTATTTTTGTTTTGTGAAAAGGAATTTGGAGTAAATGGGCTTGCGTTAAATAGAGAGGTTGTTTTGTCAAATAGATGTAACGACTTTTTCCATTGAATTCTTGAAACTTTTTAACCTTTTCGATAGAAGTTGTTTTGGGAAATAAGGAAAAACGAGCACGACTATTAAATAGTTCTTTCAATTGTTTACCGCTGGCAAAAAATTGAATACAACTTCAACGAAATGATAAAATTCGTGATTTCGAAACGCCGCAATTGTGTACATGGCTGGCGTATTTTCATATTTTGACTGCGTTTTTACGCCGAACGCGCCAATTCTGCTCTCACGGTAATGCATTAAACAGAATTGCAGCATTTGTCGGTTGGGCGGACGACGGCTGGCCGCTGTCAAAATTAAAACACGCAACTAGATGGGAATGCTAGGAATCAGGACGGTGGCGGTAAAGTGGTAGAGCGGTAACCGCCGAACTTAGATTTATTTCTATTTTCTGGTCGTCGGTTCAGGGTTGCACTATGGCAATATTTTTGAAATTCGCTGAAGCGGCCGAAAAATAGGCCGAGTTAAATACAAATTTATATTTTTTTGTTTTTGCTGTTTTTTGTTATTTAATTATTTCCAATAGTATTTGAAATGGTGTAAAATAAGAAAGAGGTAAAAAAGTGTCAATTGGTTTTTTATTTCAGAGGTTTTTCGACTTGGCTTCGACAGCTAATATGGTAACGAATGTGTTTCGATAGTGTTCCGACCAAATATCAAACCAAAAACAAAACTCAAATGATGGAATACTGTCGATTTCGTTTGATATCAAGATACGCGATTGCACAATTAAAACAGGGCTATTGTGTTTTGGAAAAAGCCCTGAAAAATATACATTACACTTTTCAGCTAAAAAATTACCCATTTCCATTATTTTCAACATAGGACACCATTGATTTGCATCTGTCAAGTGATTGCCGCCACCCAAGAAGGATATAAACACAGATGACGACATGACGTTTACCGTTAGAATCGCCATTTTGTCGTGACATCAGCAGATACTTCTTGTCACACGAACTTTGATTTGTTTGCCTAATTTTAATAATTTCGAATCGTACTTCTACTAACAACTAATTAATACAGTAGAAAATCCATTAATCTGGTAGCACTATTGCGAAACCAATTAAGCTAAATTTGTGGCAAAGCTTGCATTTTTCTGTCAAAGTGACCAGAAGTATCTGTTGACGTCAAGCTAGATAACGGTAAACATCCTCATGACGTTATCTAGTATTCAATGTATCTTCGCCGCTACCGCCACGATTCTGCTCACTCAGGGCGGACTTTGACACAGAATCACAGAGTATACAGAGGGGACACTCTGCTTGAGCGAGATGGAATATGCGTGAAGTGACAGCAAATTTGTTTACTGGTGTGCGTGAAAAAGTGAAATTTCTTTATTGGTGTGCGTGAAAATTCCAAATTTTTTTCACCACCAGAGCTCAGCTGTTGGCAGAAACTCAACACCAGAGCTCAGCTGAATGCATAACTCCCCACCAATTTTTTTCTTTTGTTTTGATTCTTTTTCGTATTCACCACCAGTTTGCAAATAATTTTTCTTGGCGTCTAAATTTTTGGAAAAGTGAAAACGTGAAAAGTGAACTGTGAAAAAAAAAAAAAAAAAAACAATTATAAAATATACCAATATTTTATATTTTTATGCAGTGATCTTCATTAGTGTTTTTTCAATTTGCTGAATAGAAATTTGTACACCACCCTTGCCGCAGTGAGTGAAAATATTAGTGTAAAAAAATTTAACTTTACTAATGGCATTTTGCCTTTTGTAATATATTTGCAGACATAAAAAAATTCATTATGAGAGAATGCGTCATGAAATGTCCAGGAGCAGTTCGACTTTATTCCTTCCCCAATGCTGTGAAAGATGCCGAACGGTTAGTGAATCTTTTATATACTTTTATAAAGGGTTTATATGAAGGAATAAAGGGTTTTTCGAAGAGTCTGAGTCCTGAGTCTGTCTGCTGTGTGAGTCGGTTTTCTTAGTGCTGTTTTTGTAGCAACAATTCTGTCTGATTACAGTCCGTGTTCCTCCTCGTCCGTAAGGTTTGTCAAAAGTAAAATTATTTTCATTGGTTGGTTGGGCAGGGTGCGCCACAGTCCGAGCACACTTCCTCGTTGATCCTAGCCATGTAGCTGGAAGCGGATCAAGAGTGGACCTTGTAGATCTCGGCAAGAGCTTCTTCATCTTAGCCCTCTCAGGTGGAGATCCTCCAACGCCGGGGCTATAATTTTGTGTCGCTGAAACTACTGCCTATTAGTGAAGTTATTTGAGGGCGGTCTCGGTTCAGTGGATGTTTAGTTGGGTGTTCCTTCTGATAGCTCGCCACAATGAACTTTGCGGGTTAATATTCAATTCTGTTTACTTTGCCAATTGATATGAAAAATCCTTGAAACTAAGAAAAAAAAATGAGTTTATGTTGACATATTTTAAAAATTCAAAATGTAGAACATGGTACAGTCATTAGGTTAATACTGCATTACAGTATTAAGCCAAACTTAAGAATGTGTTGGGTCATTGTTTGATTTGAACTTTGAGATAGTCGCTTTCGAGAGGACCTTTCATTTGGGTTAGATTATTAAGGGTATTCACAAGTAATCATATGTAGAGCCATAAGAAATATTTGGTCAAACATTTTAATTTGTCATTAAATTTTGTATGAAAAATTCAATGCTTAATAATAATTTATGGCAAATCTTTATATGACGACATGTGAATATCGTTATGGTTTAATAAACGAGTAATCAATACTTTTTTAATTTTCTTATTCAAAGGACTGCAGTTTTGCTTAGAAGATAAAGGCAACTGAATCATCAATTCAAAATACCTCTCCAACCAACCTTCGGCATAAGTCACAGCGGACAGCAAAGCCTTAGATTCACTTGCACGAGCCTGGTGTTATCATTCAGACACACCGAACAAAGTTGGGCAAATTGCAACTTATTTAAAGGAGGAACAGTCAAGCCCGTAGTAATCGCAGCACGTCCATTACGGCCCGCAAAATTCAAACTTTGCCGGATTAGATCGACTTTCCCAATGTGGTTCAGTTGGATTTCATTCACTTTTATCGTATTTGGATAACTGAACGGATATTATATCGAATATTAAATTTACTTTTATTTATTATCTTTTAATCCGTAGAAATAAACGTTTTCAAACAATTATTTTTTGCAATTTATAAAAATTGTTTACATTTTTTACTTTTTCACCACATTTTTTACACTTTTTTATTCATTCTCTCATACTTCTTCGTAGCAGGGATGTTTTTTTCAGTATAGTAGTACTTTTTTACATTCCTACTATTGAGACATTTTCGGTACAATTTAGAAAATTTCTAAATTTAATAAAATACTTAACTAAACATAATGGCCCATATTCATTGTAACAATTTGACCATTTCTGAATTTTGGCAACAAATATATAAATTTCCCAAAAAATTACCACAATTCCACGTAGAAAGAATATTTTTAGCTCAAAAAATAATAAAAAAAAACCAAGACATCTACTTCAATACATACAATTTCAACTTTAAGAAAATGCAGATGTTTTATAAAAACTACAGATCGATGCTGCCTTAACATAAAATTTCAAAATTTATTGTGAAATGTTTTTACTACAATTGCAATTAACATTCCACAGAATAAAATACATAAGGTCTTTTCATTTCGGTTTTCCTCTAAAAAGTAAATTTTACAGGATAAAGCATTTTTCTTGTTTCCCTACAAATTGAACCCTATTTCTTTGGAACCATCAACATTTCATATTGCTTTATTTTAATAATTTTTCAATAAAAATGTATTTTCAAAAAGTTTTGCTTGAGTTCATTATGCGGATAGGGTTCGCAATGTGTGTTTCAGTTTTAAACACAAAACAAAAATTTCCATTTTAAATAGATTTCGAAGTGAATGGAAAATAGTCGTCTTATAATAAGCCCCCGTGTTAGTAAATTTTTCCCCAAAAAATGTATAAAATTGGTTTGGAATTCATAAAAAAATTGTTAATTTTCTTTGAAATCGTATCAAAAGTAGTATATAATTGTACGAAATCACATACAATTGTACCGAAATATTTGTATACCGAAAATATAACTATTTCATTTGTTTAAAACAATTCTTATATAAAACAGTAAACAATAGTTGAATTTCAAAGAAAATTAGCAATATTTTTTAAATTACATATTTTGTTTATTTGTATATTGTTTCTTAAAAGAATTTTTATAAACAAATGAAATAGTTATATTTTCGGTATACAAACATTTCGGTACAACTGTATGTAATTTCGTACAATTATATACTACTTTTCATACGAAATCGAATCATCCCTGCGAAAAATCGGAATAATTCGTGGTGAACTCACGTATAGTGTGTGAAACAAAGAACGAAAAATCAAAAAAAATGGTCCGCCATATTGGATTTCAGGGAATTTAAAGAGAGTGTCCCCTCTGTATACTCTGTGCACAGAATATACAGAAATCCCTGAAATCCAATATGGCGGACCATTTTTTTTGATTTTTCGTTCTTTGCTTCACACACTATACGTGAGTTCACCACGAATTATTCCGATTTTTCGCAGGGATGATTCGATTTCGTATGAAAAGTAGTATATAATTGTACGAAATTACATACAATTGTACCGAAATATTTTTATACCCAAAATAGAACTTTTATATTTATTTAACAATAAACAACAAATTTAATTTATAAAAATATGGTTAATTTTCTTTGAAATTCAACATTTGTATATGGTTTTTCATAAGAATTGTTTTAAGCAAATGTAATAGTTCTATTTGGGTATAAAAATATTTCGGTACAATTGTATGTTATTAAGTACAATTTTATCTACTTTTCATACGATTTCAAAGAAATATTAACAATATTTTCATAAATTACAAACCAATTTTATTTATTTTAGACGGAAAAGATTTATTGGCGTGGGGGTTTGTTCAAAATCCCTATAAAATAGAAAGTTTTGTTTTTTGTGTTTGAAACTGAAAATTTTTTGTAATTGAAGTTATTATTGAATATTGCGAACCGCATAACGTAAGCATATTTTTGAGAAATATATATTTTTTTTTAAATTATTAAAATAAAGCAATACGCATTCATGCTAAACATTAAAGCTGAAATTATAGTGGCTCCAAAGATATAGAGGGTAAATTTTATCGTAAGCGAAAGTTAACTTTAAGATTTTATAAGGACACAAGATTTCTTTGTTTTTTTAAATTACATTTTGAGCTAAAAATATTCTTTCTGCGTGGAGAATTGATAAAATTTCTTGGGGTGTTTATAAATATTGGAAAAGAAACGATGGTTTTTTCATTATTATAAGATATATTCAGAAAAATTTATTGGCGCATTGTTATAGTCAAAGTTAGTTGTTACTAAACCTTAGTACCAACTTAGTAGCTATCAGTACAGTACTTAATTTAAGTTGGAACTTAATTTGGATAAGAATATGGGCCATTGTGCTAGGTATTTAATTATTAAATTTCGAAAGTTACAAAATTGTACCAAACATGTCTCAGTAGTAGGAAAGTAAAAAAGTACAACTGCACGGAAAAAATCATCCCTGATGCGAAGAAGTGAGAGAATATGAATAAAAAAGTGTAAAAAATGTGGTGAAAAAGTAAAAAATGTAAACCATTCCTATAAATTTCTTTAATAATTTTGAAATTATATATTTTTTTATATTAAATTATAAAAAATATTCGCGCGGTTGAGAATTTAAACATCATTCATCATTTGGAGAATTGTTTCGGTTTTGAGGGTGCAATGGTGACTGCAAATTAGGGTGATGAGAAAATGGATGCTACATTGGAGGATTTGGCCGGAATGGAAATGCTGATGGATTTGGAGAATGCAACAACGATGACATTGACAATGCGGTGGACAATAAAGGGAACCGCATATCTTTCAGTTTTGGCAAATGCTATGTGCTATTGTCACTTAATTTGAAAGCCACGGTGGCACGCTGGAGAAATTAGCACTTTCTGGCGGTGACAGAAGGAGGAAGTTCTCAGATTATGTCCCATTTTTAAACCATTATGCTGTGCAGCAATCAGGAGACCAGGCCAAAGGTATACAAAAGCTATAAGGTTTATAAGCAGGTAAACTAAAACTACATAAACAATAAAATGTTGTATTAATTTCAATTTTATTAAATTCCAGCGACAATCGTGAATACATAATTTTTCTTAGATATTACTCAAAGTACCACGACTCGTCCCTGATGACGTATTGGTTACCTTCCCTTGTCCACGATGAATCAGTGTCAATTTCATGACGTGGCTACGGACTCTGGTCGCACAAGCCAATTTTTGGAGAACCGCGCAATTAGAAAATCAATATAATTGAAGAATTCTCCCAGAGTATACGCGTATTAGCATCGACATGCATATTTAATTGAGAATTCTAAATAAGTTTGTAAAATTTTAAGTTACAATTTATAAAAAATTTTTTTTGTAATTTTTTAAAATTATTTTTAAAGAGCAAAATTCAAAATAAATGTATGTTAGAAATCTCACGAAATCCTATTTTTATTTTGCGATTGAATTGTTTTATGATTAAAAGTGTTGTTGCAAGTTCCCCACTAAACAACTCCACTTAGATGCGGTTGTTTCACAGACACAAAATTACATTCCCAGCATTGTCCTGATCGGAAGATAACCACCTGTGGCTAAGGGGAAGAGCTCCTGCCAAGACCTCCAATTTGCACTCTAGCACAACCCAGATCTGCCTGGATCCGCTTCCTCAAAAGCGACATGGCTAGGATCAGAGAGGAAGTGGTGAAAGTGTGCTCCTACTGTAGGTTTGCCTCCACATGACGTGGCGCACCTTTTCAGCTGCCCAACCAAACCAAGAACCACAAGAACTTCACTTTGTAACTACCCTACGGGCTCTTTTCGTATGTCTTGAAATGGCGGAACAAGTATTAACATTTCATGACGTATTCTCTCATTATAAAGAATTTGATGTCTACAAATGTAAAATTGCAAAATTCAATTATGTAGTAAAATTAAATTTCTTTACACCAATTACAAATCACTTCTGCAATGGACTACTGTATTTTGTCCTCAGCTAATTGAAAAATGGCCAATGAAGAAAACTATATAAAAATATAAAATATTAGTAGAAGTTATAACTTTTTATTTATTAAAACCTCCCAATTTTGCATTTTTCGCTGTTTGGCGCGTGAAATCATATGAAAATTATATGAAATTAGTGGTGAACACGAAAACAGAATCAAAACAAAAGAAAAAGTCTGGTGGGGAGTTTGTAAAACAGCTGAGCTCTGGTGTTGAGTTTCTATACACAGCTGAACTCTGGTGGTGAATAAAATTCATAATTTTGACGCATACCAATAAAGAAATTTCATTTTTTCACGCACACCAGTAAACAAATTTGCTGTCATTTCACTCATATTCCCTCTCGCTCAAGCAGAGTGTCCCCTCTGTATACTCTGTGACTTCGATACGACGGCAGCATAGCCTTCGTCCGCCCAACCCTCAACTGCTGCAATTCTGTTTACTGTATAGAACAGAATGCGGTCATAAGGCATCAATTGACAGCCTTCCACCATGATGCAAGAACCACGGTATATTAAACAGGTGCGGCAAGTAGCATTTTCCACTGCCAGACGTCAGATTTTTCCTCTGCAGTACGCAATTGAAAGAGGAATGATAATGATGCAGGGTTACCGGTTTGGTATATTTGGTTGGAAATGTACTGACAAATTAGTATTGTTCCAGAAAAAACAACGCTGATAACCCAATTTTGAATTTGCAAGAAAGGCATTGAAAACGAAGACAAGAGAAAATCAGAGAGACGACAGCTGTCTAAATGAGGGCATTTTTCGTACTTGCCTCACCTGGTTTACTCCACCGTGGCAAGAAGCAATTGGTATCAGTAGATGACAGCCCTCCAAATTTGAAAATATTTCCAGCCATTTCGTGGTTTATAGAGCAAAATTGTAATTTTAGGTACTTTTTTTTAAAAAGTGAACAAATATTTGATTCGAGTTTAGCGTCAATTTGTAATTTTTTTTGTAGTTGTCTTTTTACATCCTCTATGCGTCTCAAAATGTAATAAAACTAAAAAAAAAACAGAAAAATACAAATTTTGTATGTACCAAAAAAAAACACTGTGCTCATTTCTATCACAGAGTATACAGAGGGGACACTCTGCTTGAGCGAGATGGAATATGCGTGAAGTGACAGCAAATTTGTTTACTAATGTGCGTGAAAAAGTGAAATTTCTTTATTGGTGTGCGTGAAAATTCCCAATTTTTTTCACCACCAGAGCTCAGCTGTTTGCAGAAACTCAACACAAGAGCTCAGCTGTATGCATAACTCCCCACCAATTTTTTTCTTTTGTTTTGATTCTTTTTCGTATTCACCACCAGTTTGCAAATAGTTTTTCTTGGCGTCTAAATTTGTGGAAAAGTGAAAACGTAAAAAGTGAACTGTGAAAAAAAATAATAAAAAACAATTATAAAATATACCAATATTTTATATTTTTTTGCAGTGATCTTCATTAGTGTTTTTCCAATTTGCTGAATAGAAATTTGTACACCACCCTTGCCGCAGAGAGCGAAAATATTACTGTACATAAATTTAACTTTACTAATGGCATTTTGCATTTTGTAATATATTTGCAGACATAAAAAAATTCATTATGAGAGAATGCGTCATGAAATGTCCAGGAGCAGTTCGACTTTATTCCTTCCCCAATGCTGTGAAAGATGCCGAACGGTTAGTGAATCTTTTATATACTTTTATAAAGGGTTTATATGAAGGAATAAAGGGTTTTTCGAAGAGTCTGAGTCCTGAGTCTGTCTGCTGTGTGAGTCGGTTTTCTTAGTGCTGTTTTTGTAGCAACAATTCTGTCTGATTACAGTCCGTGTTCCTCCTCGTCCGTAAGGTTTGTCAAAAGTAAAATTATTTTCATTGGTTGGTTGGGCAGGGTGCGCCACAGTCCGAGCACACTTCCTCGTTGATCCTAGCCATGTAGCTGGAAGCGGATCAAGAGTGGACCTTGTAGATCTCGGCAAGAGCTTCTTCATCTTAGCCCTCTCAGGTGGAGATCCTCCAACGCCGGGGCTATAATTTTGTGTCGCTGAAACTACTGCCTATTAGTGAAGTTATTTGAGGGCGGTCTCGGTTCAGTGGATGTTTAGTTGGGTGTTCCTTCTGATAGCTCGCCACAATGAACTTTGCGGGTTAATATTCAATTCTGTTTACTTTGCCAATTGATATGAAAAATCCTTGAAACTAAGAAAAAAAAATGAGTTTATGTTGACATATTTTAAAAATTCAAAATGTAGAACATGGTACAGTCATTAGGTTAATACTGCATTACAGTATTAAGCCAAACTTAAGAATGTGTTGGGTCATTGTTTGATTTGAACTTTGAGATAGTCGCTTTCGAGAGGACCTTTCATTTGGGTTAGATTATTAAGGGTATTCACAAGTAATCATATGTAGAGCCATAAGAAATATTTGGTCAAACATTTTAATTTGTCATTAAATTTTGTATGAAAAATTCAATGCTTAATAATAATTTATGGCAAATCTTTATATGACGACATGTGAATATCGTTATGGTTTAATAAACGAGTAATCAATACTTTTTTAATTTTCTTATTCAAAGGACTGCAGTTTTGCTTAGAAGATAAAGGCAACTGAATCATCAATTCAAAATACCTCTCCAACCAACCTTCGGCATAAGTCACAGCGGACAGCAAAGCCTTAGATTCACTTGCACGAGCCTGGTGTTATCATTCAGACACACCGAACAAAGTTGGGCAAATTGCAACTTATTTAAAGGAGGAACAGTCAAGCCCGTAGTAATCGCAGCACGTCCATTACGGCCCGCAAAATTCAAACTTTGCCGGATTAGATCGACTTTCCCAATGTGGTTCAGTTGGATTTCATTCACTTTTATCGTATTTGGATAACTGAACGGATATTATATCGAATATTAAATTTACTTTTATTTATTATCTTTTAATCCGTAGAAATAAACGTTTTCAAACAATTATTTTTTGCAATTTATAAAAATTGTTTACATTTTTTACTTTTTCACCACATTTTTTACACTTTTTTATTCATTCTCTCATACTTCTTCGTAGCAGGGATGTTTTTTTCAGTATAGTAGTACTTTTTTACATTCCTACTATTGAGACATTTTCGGTACAATTTAGAAAATTTCTAAATTTAATAAAATACTTAACTAAACATAATGGCCCATATTCATTGTAACAATTTGACCATTTCTGAATTTTGGCAACAAATATATAAATTTCCCAAAAAATTACCACAATTCCAAAAAATAATAAAAAAAAACCAAGACATCTACTTCAATACATACAATTTCAACTTTAAGAAAATGCAGATGTTTTATAAAAACTACAGATCGATGCTGCCTTAACATAAAATTTCAAAATTTATTGTGAAATGTTTTTACTACAATTGCAATTAACATTCCACAGAATAAAATACATAAGTTCTTTTCATTTCGGTTTTCCTCCAAAAAGTAAATTTTACAGGATAAAGCATTTTTCTTGTTTCCCTACAAATTGAACCCTATTTCTTTGGAACCATTAACATTTCATATTGTTTTATTTTAATAATTTTTCAATAAAAATGTATTTCCAAAAAGTTTTGCTTGAGTTCATTATGCGGATAGGGTTCGCAATGTGTGTATCAGTTATAAACACAAAACAAAAATGAATGGAAAATAGTCGTCTTTTTTCCGCAAAAAATATATAAAATTGGTCTGGAATTCATAAAAAATTGTTCATTTTCTTTGAAATCGTATCAAAAGTACTATATAATTGTACGAAATTACATACAATTGTACCGAAATATTTGTATACCGAAAATATAACTATTTCATTTGTTTAAAACAATTCTTATATAAAACAGTAAACAATAGTTGAATTTCAAAGAAAATTAGCAATATTTTTTAAATTACATATTTTGTTTATTTGTATATTGTTTCTTAAAAGAATTTTTATAAACAAATGAAATAGTTATATTTTCGGTATACAAACATTTCGGTACAACTGTATGTAATTTCGTACAATTATATACTACTTTTCATACGAAATCGAATCATCCCTGCGAAAAATCGGAATAATTCGTGGTGAACTCACGTATAGTGTGTGAAACAAAGAACGAAAAATCAAAAAAAATGGTCCGCCATATTGGAGTTCAGGGAATTTAAAGAGAGTGTCCCCTCTGTATACTCTGTGATTTCTATAAGCCACAGCTTTTGACAGCTATCCCTAGTGTTGTTCCGATACTAGTTCTCACAAGTACATACTCGATACTTTAATTTTTTCCGGGGATTTTGTCCTCGATACCTCTAATGAGTATTTTACTTGGTATCGATCAAATATTTGGTATCGATACCATTTTTTTATGCTTCAAATTGACAAAAGTGACTGCACTGCAAGTGCATTGAAAATGAAATATCGGATATTAACAACTCCTACCTACCATACAAAATGGCCGTCAAATTTCGTTATTTTCGTTTATCTTGAGAAATTCTGAACTCATTTGGATGGTGTTCTTTTTATTTTATTAAAAATAATGTCGGGCATAAAACGGGAATAAACTGGAAAAATTTGGTATTGGAACACAATTTTGAAATGGATCGGAAATAAAGTAGAAATGGAAATTATCGATAAAATACCAAAAAGCTATCGAAAAATGATCAACAAAATATAGATATGTGTTCCTAAAATTACCGAAAAACGGTCGACTACTGAAAGAAAAAATAAAAAAGAGCAAAAAACAAGTTTTTTAAAATATAACCCTTTAACCGACTACAAAGCAGAAAATAAATTTCCTTTAAATTAATTTTCGCAATTTCGATTTAAAATTAAATGCTTTTGGCTACTTTCTTCCTAATATCATTGCAGATTTTGAAGTCGCCAAAAACCCTTAATTTTAAATCGAAATTGCTGAAATTAATTGAAAGGAAATTTATTTTCTGCTTTTTAGTCGGTTATATTTTAAAAAACTTGTTTTTTACTCTTTTTTTAAAAAAAATTTTGTTCACCCTCCTTTTTTTCTTTTTTACTCTGCTTTTTAGTCGGTTATATTTTAAAAAACTTGTTTTTTACTCTTTTTTTAAAAAAAATTTTGTTCACCCTCCTTTTTTATCTTACTCTATCCTACTCTATCTGTGTACCAAATTTTAGCTCTCTAGCTTATCTGGAAGTTTATCAAAAAGCTCGCCGGATATTTGAGGATATATATATATATACGTTGAGGGAAAAAAAAGTTAAATAAAATGAGAACGTATTCAAATCAAATATAAACGTATTTGATAGTACTCCTAAGCTGTTTTTATTTAAATCAAATATGCGCGTATTTAAAACTGTATTAAATATGGAAATATTGAAATTAATTATGGAAATATTTAGTGAGCGACGGCGATCCGATGCAGGTATTGCCAGCCTCGCCATTACAATAGTAAAATGTCAAAACCTGGACTAAAGCTTATGTACTCTTTGAACCTGTTTGAGGGAGGGGAATTTGAGAACATTTATGCTTTCGCCTATACGTACATGAGTGCCGCCAAAATGTATATTTCTTTTTGGTGGGTGCAGGGGGGTATATGTAAATTTGCCAAACACACCAAGAAAAATCTGAAGAGATTTTTCGCATATAGGTATGGGTAAAGCACCGACTGCGGACACTGGTTTCTGCGTAAGCCGCACTCTATGTATGTGGGAAAATAAATGGGAAGGGAGAGTCATAGGCGCTCATATATTCTAATTCTTTTAGTTCTTTTTGAGCAGGGAAGAAGGAAAGTGATAAAGCTTTAGATTTTGAATTTAATTTGGCTTAAATAATTGATTTAGAAAATTTTGATAATTTTCTTTCCTGTGTTCTGAATTGTGTTTTTGGAGTGGAGGAGATTTTGAATTTAATTTGGCTTAAATAATTGATTTAGAAAATTTTGATAATTTTCTTTCCTGTGTTCTGAATTGTGTTTTTGGAGTGGTGAGGTGGAGCGGTTGCCAGCGTCGGATTGTGGCTGGAGGACACGTGTTCAAAAGGGAGTATTTTTGCGCGCTGGTTTAGTTTTGCCAGCTAGTTTTTTCTTTATTTTATTTGTGGCAGTCGGCCATTTAGTGTTTTGAATTTGAGGAATTTAATAGAGTTGGACAGGTTGTGTTCGGTCGTGATTTGTTTTGGTGAAGTGTTTCCGTCCTGGGAATTTCAAGTAGTTTGCTTGGAATTTGTTTGGCCGTTTCCCCCCTCTTCCTTATTACTTTTTTTTTGTTTGTGTCGTCACGCATCAGAGCCAAGTTGTTGCTGGACATCGAATTTTATCGAAGTCCAGCTGGTGAATAGATTCTGCAAAGAATCGTGCGAGGGGTTTCAGACAGGTTGGTCTAATCCCGCAAATCAATTGCGTTTTAAAAAATTTAATTTTTTTTTGGTATATAAATAATTTCTTTTGGGTGATTGTCGGTTTGTGTCAATTTTGAAAAAGGGTTTGTGTTCGGTATTATTTTCCTTGTGTCGGGAAAATTTCCGTTTCTTTTATATATATATATATATATATACTTATATATATATATTGCGGCAGTTTCGGTGGAGTTTTTAAAAAAGTTTATTTATCAGGTTTTCGTGTGTTCGTGTTGTTCGTTCGGCCGGGGATATAAATAATTTCTTTTGGGTGATTGTCGGTTTGTGTCAATTTTGAAAAAGGGTTTGTGTTCGGTATTATTTTCCTTGTGTCGGGAAAATTTCCGTTTCTTTTATATATATATATACTTATATATATATATATTGCGGCAGTTTCGGTGGAGTTTTTAAAAAAGTTTATTTATCAGGTTTTCGTGTGTTCGTGTTGTTCGTTTGGCCGGGGATACCATACCGCGAGGGTCGTCTCAAATCCCACGCTTCGCGACTGTGCTATTCGGGCAAATAGGGAATTTAATTATCGCGTGGAGATTTTCGATTATAGAGTTTTAAATTAAGTTTTGTTTAAAAATAGCGCGATATGGTTTCCAATTCAATTCCAAACTCTGCTAACCCTTCCCCTATTACGACAGAAAGTGTTCTTGTACCGCCATGGTGACCATTTGTAATCTTGATATAGTGTATACAGCGCGAGCTCTTATCGACTCGGGCTCAGAATGCAGTTTTATATCGGACAGAATACATCGTATATTAAAACTTCCACATCAAAATGTCAATGCAAAAGATTCCGGTTTGAACAAAGTTGTATCGTACACCCTCAGAAAATGTGCATCTTTGTCATAGGATCTCCAATAGATTCGAATTTAAGGATCGAGGCAAAGGTTCTCATTCTACCTCAGCTCACCGGAAATGTGCCAACACATTGAATTAATGCATCGGATATTCAGGAATTGCCGGACCTACAGTTAGCGAATGCAAATTTATACAAAAGTGCAAGAATAGATGATTTAATTGGAGCAGAACTTCATCCTAAAATTCTTCGAGAAGGTGTTCGTCAACAAGTATTGGGATCGCTTATCGCCCAAAAAACTATTTTTGGATGGATTTTTACTGGCCCAATGACACAGAACGCTAGATCGAGAGATCGACATCGACCGTCTGACCTCGATCGAAATTCACACAGCACTTCGGAAGTTCGACCTAGATCGTCTGACCTCGAGAAACATTGCCAATACAATTCTTCGCGCAGGAAGCATTATGTTGTTAAAACAACAACAATTCGCAACAGATCGGGAGTTCAACCATGACCGTCGGACCTCGATCAAAATTATCGCAAAAACTCGGGAGTTCGACCAAGACCGCTGTACCTCGAGAAACAAAATTCATCGATCATAAAGCATTATTTTGTTAAAAGAACAAAAAATCGCATCAACTTGGGGTTCCGACCTAGATCGTCTAACCTCGAGAAAAATAATCATCGTTCGGGAGTTCGACCTAGACCGTCGGACCTCAACACAAATCGAGAACCAGCAAACCATACGCACCGTACTAACGCTAATCGTCAAGAATCGGGAGTTAGACCACGACCGTCGGACCTCGATCAGTACCACTCGTCTTGCCATGGCTGTCGCAGGAATGGCATCAGGACTGTCGTCGCAACGCATATCCTCGTGAGGAGTCACAAAGCGCTGATCACATAAAGGAAGCGCGCTAACGACTTCGGTATAATGACATTGCTGCACACTGTATTTAGGTGTGTGACTTCAAGCAAGATTTTCTACAGTATAGGACTGAATTGACCTATTGACTGAATTTCCATTGTGGATTTTTTTTGTTTTATTTTTATTTGTATATTTGCATTTGTTCCATGAGTAAATGCAGCGTACTGAGTAAGTTAACTATATTGAAGTTATTTTGCAGTGATGATGCAAGACGGAAAACACTTCGAGAACCAGACCCAATTCATACATGAACACAAGGTTCCGAATTATTTAATGGGATTTAAAAAAATGTAAACGAAATGGCTGTCTAATATTCTGTTTTATTCAACACCTTTTTCAGAATGCATACATATACATATATATGGTAGACTTACTTAGATGCTACTAATGTAATATGTAATTCTGCCGAACTGTGCAATATAAAATTAAATAGATGAAACGTGTTAATAAAATTAAAATTGTTACCAAAATAAAAAAAAAATTTTTTTAATTTTTTTGGTGAGTGCTGTAAAAATTTAAATATTATTGTAATATTTACGTGCACTGAAAGAAAAAACGTGTTTTAAAATTAAACATTTTTTTTTTCAATTTGCGTTTTAAAACATAGTTTTTTCTGCAGTACATTTATGTTTTCATTGTGGCGGCCGTGGTGTAGTTTGTTAAGTGGTTCTGCTGTGTCACGATCGGAAGGTATGAGGTTCAATCCCTACCAGGGACAGGTCAATGAAAAGTGTGTGGCATGTTTTTCTGGAAAGACCGTCATCGGAAGGGATGAGGTTCAATACCTACCCGGGGCAAGATACAGAATTAATTTGTGTGACATGTTTTTCTGTAAAGACCGCCACCTCTCGTAAACATTGGCAAAACTTACGAGAGTATAACTTGCCAAGGAATGCTTCAATTTTCCATCCGCCGTTCGGATCCGGCATTATACTGTAGTATCAAACAGAAATTTTCGGTATTTTTTTTTTTGGCCGAATCCGAAACACGGCCGAAACACCTTTTTTTGGCCGAAAAACCGAAACCGAATTTCGGTCGGTCTCTAATTTTAAGTGTTTCATACTTATAAGGTAAAAGAAAACCGGTAAAAGTTACTTTTGTAAGTGATCGCCTTGATTTCAAATAACTTTAAAAACACGACTACCAACTCAGGTTTTTAATTACATTTACACTAATTCTCGTAAAATATCGAATCTTAAAACTGTTTTATCCTGTTTTTTAATGGTGACTTTGACTTACCAAAGTACCCTAAACATTCTCGATAGAATTACAGTTCGAAGAACAAGCAAACAAGTCCAAAATATTGATTCCGGGAGCAGAATTCAAATTTTTTTGAGTGGGAATTTGAGTGATTGAGTGTATATAAATTTTGAAATTATAATTAGAGACCGACCGAAATTTGGTTTTGGCTTTTCGGCCGGAAATTTCAAAATTTCAGCCGTAAACGAGGCCGAAAAAATAGATCCCTTTCCAAATAAGGGCTCAAAATTTCAGGAATCCAATAGTATTTTTTAGGGAATTTAAAAAAGTTGTATTTTCTATGAAACCTAAATTTTTATCTTAAAAATCGAGTAAAAACTCTCATCCTACGGTCATACATCTGAAGAAATGAGCCATACATAATTTTTCAATGGGAATGACCATTCATCCAGTTTTTTGCGATTTAGAAAAACCATTTTTGGTTGGCGGAATGGTCATTCCGCCGAAAATACCGAGTGTAGAGCCAAAAAATCCGTTATATTTCAATGAGTAGGTCTCGCCAAAATTTTGGAATTCCCCATAAATTTCATGCCCTAAGCAAGAAGAGTTTATTTAATGCTGTATGAAGCACATAGTATGCAATAAAAAGGTAGTTATTATATGCCAAAAATCCTGGGAAAACCCCAGGATTTTTGGCAACTTATTAAGATTTCGAAAAAAAGCTTAAATGTGCTAATGAAGGGAAAAAGGGGGTGCTACGGAGCCTTTTGTAGCAAGGGGGACATAGGTTTTGAAAGAAGGACAATCTCCCTCAAAGTGGTACGCCTGGCAACCCTATATGTGATGCTTAAGATCCGTGAAAAAGAAAGGAAAATAGATGACAATCGCATATCACCGGCTAAAATTTCAATCTACCCCCAATAAAATTTGCGCCCTTCAATAATTTTGGAAATTTAATGGAATTTACAGAACTTGAATTAACTGAAACTACGTCACTACATTAGAATTTGATGAAATTGAGCATCGAAAAAATAAATAATCACTTTCAAATGCATCATTTATCTCAGTGAACATATATTTTCATTTCCAACACATTATTTTCATTACAAAATGTTTTTTTTCACATTTTTTATATTTGCGTAATTGTTTTGGCACAGACAAATTGTCAGAGTCCTAAGCCTGCGGCTGAGCCTGCTGCGGTCGTATGTGGAAGTATGTGAATTCTTACCATTATTTCCTATACAATTACGAGAGTTACTTTGTATTGATAAGATATAAATTGATAAGTAGTGCTGCAAGTTTGATGTTGGGCATTGATAATGCAGTGTAAAACGTGATACTATAAATTTATTACTTTTCATATCAATTTAACAAAAATAGTAACAATATGACATGAAAACGAATGGAACGATGCAATTCTTATCAAATTAACAAACTTTGACATGAAATTAAAATTGAAAGGAAGTTAATTTCAATTTTACATGATTTTTTTATTTCTGTGTATACAATCTTAAAACTAAAGACGGGTAGCCAATGAACGCTCGGCGTAGCTTGTGTAACAGCTTGTAAACTGTATTTCGCAGAGGTACGACTCCTTACAATGAACTTCTTGGAAATATTTAAATTTGGGATGAAACATTTATCCGTGTACTTCCTCGAACTATTACATTGTTGGGATGTACTTGTGTACTTCTTAGAATCATTTACTAAATTGTAGACAATATTGAGGAAAAACCATTTAGAAATGAGGTTCCATAAATTACTTCATTATAAATAAGTGGACTGTATTTTATTAGGCGAACAAATGCATGCTTAATGACATGCAATAAAATAAATCTTTCGCACCGCAGATTTGCACAATTTACTTCAATTTATGTAATATATTCTACGAACAATAAGATATTGATTATTTTATAGTATATGTAGGAAGAAAGTATACATTAACAACAGACTTAAATTGGAAATTATAGTTAAAAAATTAATAAAAAGATAAAGAAATATTACATAAATATAACAATAAAAAAGAGAATAAGAAAATAAAAAGATAGGAGAGAAAAGATGCTTGGTCTTAGCTAAGTAAATTATATGGAAGAATAATACAGAATTATGGAATGCTTAAAGTGGCTTATCGATAATTTGTATACTAGTTGGTGAAGAATTCCAAAGTTTAATGCTGTTGACAAAGAAAAAATCTTTTAGAATTACTTAATGGGAGAAGGCATTGTTGCTCTGCGAACCCTTCGATAGCTCTCGAAATCGTTTCAAAAATTAGAAAAACAGAAAATTTCGTTTCAAATTATAATATGTTTTTATTTATCTTTTATATTTTTACTCGAAAAATCTTATCGTCTTTTCTGTCTATGGCGACTGCTGCTTCGTATCCCTGTTAGAACACACATATAACTGAAATTCCTACCGGAAATTTAGAATGTGAAGAGCAAAATGAAAATTCTACCTGAATCGTGAATTTTGAGAGATCTTGCATCCCTTTCTTTTACACGAATATCATAATATCATCAAAGTATATTGCGCTCGCTCACTCGTGTCATAACTAACCGGTTAGAAACTTGTTAGATTACTAATTGCTTTATGGTAGACATGACCTCAAAAATAGTCCGAACGGACCTAAAATCCAGTTACATACAACCAAAATAACAGTTATTCCTATACTAAAATTCGGTTATATCTAACTAGAACAATCCGGTTAGATGTAATGCAAATATTGGTTAGTACTAATAAAATTATTGGTTAGTGATACCTACCAAATTAAATACAGTTTTTTTTAAATCAAATATTTATTTCAGTTTATTTTATATGTATTAAATAAAAAAACGGATCTCATATGCCATCTATGGCTTTCGAAAAGTTTCGAACATTTTTCGAAAAAGTTAAAAAAGCTTTTATATTAATAATGTAAAAATAAGTCTTTCTGTTCTTATAAATTATGTAGATCTGGAGAGCTAAATGCTAAAAGTAATTGTAAACAAAAAATTATCACTTCATTTGGTTATAATATACATAGTACTACGAAAAGGCACTTGACTAATTCCGGTTTTCTTTTTGTGCCGTTTTGTTATTGTAAAATTTGAGCTGCTTCGAACGGTTATGGCTGCGTTCCACTTCCTTCTTCGCCTTCTTTTCAAAGTCCATCCGCCCTTCCTTTCGAAAAATATCTGCAAAATGTATGAAAAAACAAATATTGCATTAGATACAATACGATACAATACTATTTGAGCAATAAACTTACTACACAACACTACGTCCACGATTTTCAGGAGCAACGTCATGCTGCGTTTATGATTCCCAAACGACTTGAATTGAAGGGCAACTTGTCGACGACATTATTGAACCCGACATGCAAAAAGCTCTTTATTTGGATATGGAACATCGTCTACAGATATTAGGACACAGATTAAGTAGTTTGCGTACTGAGTCCGACGAAATTTGGAAGTCCTTGGAAACGGCAGAATTTAAATTATTGGAACACTTGTAATGTCGTCTTCTTTTGAAGACATCTTTGTTTGGTTTGTCGTGGCTGGGGTATGACTCACGGTTAGCCAGAATTCGCCGAAGGACCAATTACCTTCGGCTATTGATGAAGCCTCGGTAATCTGGATATGCGGCTGATTATGGCTATTGATGAAGCCTCGGTGAGTTAGATATACGGTCGGTTATGGCCAAAAGCCTCGCTGATTTGGGTATTAGGATTAATCGGTGGCTACTGATGGTGCCTTGCAGAGAACTGCGCAATTTTACTTGTTTGTGTTTCAATTGTCTCTTTCCAAAACAATGGCCTGCATGAAAATGAAGCGAAACGAACAAGTCACTATAGACACCAACAGAAAATATCAAGTCATGAAATGTAGCAAAGCAGCAAAGAAGGGTAGGAAATGCAGACAACAGACAATGCAGACTGTAGCCAATGTAGGCAATGCAGACAACAGGCAATGCAGGGTTTTGAAACGCAGACAAAAAGCTATTTTTTTGCCTACTACTTGCTTTTTTTCAATTATTTCAATTATTTCGGATTTACAGCGTGTGTTGCTTTAATTGTTGGTCAAAGCTAGAGATGAAAATTTTACAATATAAGGAATGTAGGCAACAGCCAATGTAGAATTGGAAACGAAGACAAGGAACAATTCACTTTGCCGGTGATCTTCTAACATTATTCAAGTAATCTTTCCTGTCGTAATGTCGTCAGTGGGTATATAAAAATAATTCAAAATATTTTGGAAAATATTTTGGAAAACTCACATCTTATTTTAGATGACTTTAAGAATGGTTTTCCAGTTAAAGTGTTTCATAATTATACTGCAATTACATTTAATTATATGTATGCAAGAAAAACTCATTCAAATACTAAGTTTATCTCATAGTTAAAAAAAATTGCGCAATATTTTTGCAGTAAAGATTATCTCCTTAAAATACCGTACAACAAACGCACAAGGCCTGCGCACACAGAGGCGATATTCGCTATCTAATTTCAGAACCATTTCGATATTTAAAAACTCTAGCTTCGAAAACGCAAAGTGCCTCACACAGGCAGCGATTTCACCGCAGTAGATTTTGTTTGTTATTTAATATATTGCTATGGAAACAATCAAAAAGTCTGACTGGAATGGTTCTGAAACTGACTATTTTGTTTCGAATTGGTTTTGAAACTGGCTTTTTGTGTTTGTTATTTATTGTATTGCTATGGAACAGGCTCTATTTTCAAAAATACAATTATTTGTCACAATTAAAGCAATACACGCTGTAAATCCGAAATGAGTTGAAATAATTGAAAAAAAGCAAATAGTAGGCAAAATAATTGCCTTTTTTTTTATATTTTTTTATATTTTTAAATTTTTTTGTTTTTTTTTAGTGAATTAACTTTTGAACTACATTTTTTTAAATTTTTGAATATTTTTTTTTTGTTATTTTCATAATATTTTTAATAAAATTTGAATTAAAATCTTAAAAGCAGCATTTTTATTTATACACTGACGACATTACAACAGCAAAGGACATTGGCTGTTGGCTATATTCCCAACATTTTCAACTCTAGCTTTGACGAACAATTAAAGCAATACACGCTGTAAATCCGAACTGAGTTGAAATATTGAATATTTTCCTATTGAATATTTTCGAATTGAAACATAAATTTCTAGTCGTTGATGTCATTAAGCGACCCTTGCCTACAAGCGTAACTAGTTACTATTTTCGCTTCAGATTTATTTGCAATTCACATCATTAGCCATTCACACGATTGACATGCAATGATTGCCATTTCATACATATGATGTTACCCTTTGGAAAGTTCCCTTCTGTTTTAACATCAATCTAACCAACCATTTTGTATTCCATCACATGATGCTAGGCGAAATTTTTGACAACGCCCTACATTGCTGCACAATTTTCGACAATAACTGCAAATGTGCTGTCACTCACACTTGGTGTGGCAGCCGCAGCCAGCAAAGTGACATTTTAATAATTTCATATGATATGTTATCTATACGGTGGCCAGACTCCACACTATTTAAAAAATTTTTCTTATCGTAGTGCTTCTTATCTAGCCGCTGGGAAAATATATCAAAATATATTTTGTATTTTTCTACATGAATTTTTTTAAGGTAAACCATTTCGGGGGGGTTGGGGTCCGGACCCGTAGCGGGGTCTTCTTCTTCCTTGTTCCAATTCTGTCGAATGCAGTTTCAGCTTCAGAGAGATACGAAATATTTTTTAGTTACATAGTGAATCGTGAAAATACAGGCTCCAACAAAAAATATAATAAAAAGAGAGCATAGTGAAATTTTGAAGCGTCAGAAGCTGCTTAGAAGACTACAACAACAACTACATACAACAGAAGACGAAGAAAGGAAGGCAGAGATCATCTGTAAGCAGAGAAATAAGAGTACGCTACAGTCAGCCAATCTGACTGCAACTTATACAAATTTTGAAAGCTTTGGCCATACGAACAACACGCGTGCGAATATTTCATCTCGTGTTTTCACTAGAGACCGACCGAAATCGCTTTTTTTAATTTCGGCCGAAACCGAAATGGCCGAAATTTTTTATTTTTTTTTTCGGCCGAAACCGAAATGGCCGAATTTTCATTTTTTTAATTTTGGCCGAAACCGAAGCCGAAACCGAAAAAATAAAAGAAACAATTGTGAGATTTAATGTAATAAAGTGGGACATAATTAAGATTATCAGTAGGCTGAAATCGATCGCATATTCATAGTCAAATTTAGTAGCTGCTAAACTTTAGAACCAGCTTAGTAGCTGCCAGTTCAGTGTATTATCTGTCAACTTAGTAGATTACTAAAGTTAAGTTGGAGCTTAATTTGACTATGAATATGGGTCGATCATTTTAAGTTCAGATCATGAATTAGATGAATTTAGAAGCAAACTATCAAATGCGTGGAAATCAAGAGTAGTAGAAATTACTGTCAGGGTAGTAGATTTCAAGAGAGGTAAGTAGATATGGGTTTATGCATAAAGTACTAGAAATTCTACGAGTTGTAGAAATTTCTGTCGGGGAAGCAGATTTGTAGAAAGAATAGTACTTTTGCATTGTATGAAACTCACATAATATTTTGAGGAGTAGATTTCTTACCATAGCAGTAGGAAATATCTTGAGGGAATTAGAAAAATCTGCTACCGTAGTAGAGGAGTAGAAATTTATAAATCATTGCGAAAGTATTAGATCTACTCCGATAGGACATGTCTTCTTTGTCGCTTCTGATTCTTCGAAACTACACCCAGAGAAAAAACAACCTAGAATCAAAAATAACCACCTTAAAACAAGTAGAAACGTTAATGAAAGTCTGGTAAAGTTGGAAATTTTAGAAACAACTACGAACAAACTTGTTTTCAATTGAAAACTTAAATTCAAAAATAAACAAACTTATTTCAAAATTGTTTTCCGATTATTTAAAAAATTTTCCAATTTATATTAAGTTTGCCAGACCTTGATTCAAAATCGTTCAACTTTGTTTCAACGTTGACAACAGTTATTTTAAGTATTTTTCACTTCATTTCAACTTTGCAACTTTGTTTCAACGTTGACAATAGTTATTTTAAGTATTTTCTCTTTATTTCAAAGTTGTTTCCATTAAGTT